>CM064910.1:56571775-56861775 GCA_032727855.1 Quercus ilex subsp. ballota
ATGCTATGTATGATATTATGTATGACATTATGTATGACATGATGTATAACTTAATATTGTAATTAATAAAGTTGTTTTATTATTATCTGAAATAATGGTAACATGAATATTTGGACATTATCATATAGTCCATGAGATGCATAGTATGTGATTTATGTGAAAAGTAATAGAAGATATAAATCACAAGTTCTTTGTAAACTCAGAATTTAGTTTGTAGTAGGTGATGAAATTGGGCGTTTTATCTGCGAAGACTATAACATGTCAACTAAGATGATTTGTCTTGATCATGGAAGTGGTGACTTCTAGTTGATATGTTGATATGTTTTAAGAGTTAAGACATATTGAACTGGACCGCTGTAAGATTTATGATTCTCCTAATGACTGTCAAATGAATAATAAATCTCACGACTTATATTCACATGAACTCTTAATCTTGAGAGAATAATGGACCTGATCATGAAGTGTAGGTTGCTTTGATATATTAGGAGTGAGATCTAAAGTAACGGTCAAAACCTCAGTATGTTGGGCAGCCACATTTAGTGTTGATGGAACATATATTCTCGAGAAGGAATTCATAGTCTCTTAACGGAGATATAAAATATTCACTTGAGATAAGTTTAATAGGTTTGTTATTCAGAATGTTAGGCCTAACTACTTTAGTAAACAGTTACTAAAGTATATATTTATGAAATTGGATTTCATAAATATATGATGAATAACTAAAAGGATTAAACCGGGTACTCAAGGATTAAGATGTAGTAATCTACAAAGTGGCAGTCTTAATTAATGACTTTGTATTACTATGAATATTTTTTGAAGGGGTTGCATGTATCATAAAGTCTTGGGATATAATCTATTGATAAGGCCTAGAGTTCAATTATATTTATATAGTAGTGTTAGGTTCTAAGGTCTTAGGATTTTATGTATTTAGAACTCTAATTTGTAATGTTGGCAAACCATGATCAAAACATTGTATTGAGTCTTATTTAGACTTGCTCAAAGTTGGTTTATTCTTGTAAAGTTGGAATCGAGTGGCTGCAGAAGTACTTGGGACTTTCGGCCTGGCTCGATCGATCGAAGAATAGACTCGATCGATCGAAAATCGCACAGGTTGAATTTTCTGCAGAATTTCCAACTCAGCCCTACTTCATTAAACGTTTAGGGATTTATGTTTTTACCCTAGGTATATAAATAAAACCCTAGTCACGTTTTTGAAGGTTGTCCATATTGTATTGTTGCTCATACATTGCAGTTTTGTGTGAATCTCGTGTGAGATCTTTGAGGAGCTTTCCTTTACACAAAACTTAGGGTTTTCATGGTAGCGATGATTTCAACATCTTGAAGATCATTACTGTTGCAACCATTGGAACTTAAAAGAAAAGCAAGCGGGGAGCTTGTAGCTGATTGAGGAATTCAAGAAAGAAGTAGTCCGTGGACTCGGAGCCTGCGCGTGGTCGTGTCAGGAAGTTCTACTGGTGGGTAGCATTAGGAAGTCGAGCAGGGAGCTTGTAGTCCTTTTGTATGAACTTCAATTCTTTCATAGTGAATTCAGGTTAGCCTTGAGGATCGGTGGGTCAAATCCTCCCCAGGTTTTTACCGTGTGGTTTCCTGGGTGATCATATCTTGTGTTATTTATTTTCCGCTGCATTATTATTCTTGATATGATTGTTTGATTGTTTTAACCTAGTATTGCTTAATTTGACTAAGTAACAACTTGGCTAATTAATCTAGGCTACGCAATCTGGTTGTGTTAGGGGTCTAAATAACCTGTCAAGTGGTATCAGAGCGGGTTGCTCTTTCTGTTTGAGATTTTTAATCTCTGAGCTGATCCTTGACCCCTGTTGTCATGGAGCATGGACACTCTCTGTTTGTTCCTCCTCATTTTGATGGGAACAATTATGCCTATTGGAAAGTAAGGATGAAAGCATTCCTGAAATCCATTGATGAAAGGGTTTGGAATTCCGTTGAATACGGATGGGTGAAGCCCGCTACTCCTGTGAGTGAGTGGCAAACTTCTGAAAAAGAAGCAGCAAGCTTCAATAGCAAAGCTATGAATGCTATCTTTAATGCTGTTTCTATGGAGGAGTTTAAGAGGATCTCTAATGTTGAGGTTGCTCATACTGCTTGGAAAATCCTCCAAACTGTGCATGAAGGCACAAAGGCAGTTAAGATAAACAAACTGCAGCAATTAACTTCTAGGTTTGAAAGCATTAGGATGTCTGATGATGAATCCTTTGATGAATTTTATGCCAAACTGAATGATATTGTTAATTCTGCCTTTAATTTGGGTGAAATCTATGATCAACCTAAGATTGTTAGGAAGATACTTAGATCTTTAACTGAAGATTTTAGACCCAAAGTGACTGCCATAACTGAAAGCAAGGATGTGGACTCCATCCCTGTTGATGAACTTGTAGGATCTCTTCAATCCTATGAGTCTGACCTACCTAAAGTGAACAAATCCAAATCAATGGCTCTTAAGTCAGTTGATGATGTTGATGGTGGTGGATTTGATGATGAGCTCTCTACTACTGAGATTGCCTATCTTGCCAAAAACTTTAAGAACTTTCTTAGAAATACAAATAGAAAGGCAAGAGGTACTTACACTGCTGAACCTAGAAATTTTAGGAAGAATGATCCCACTAAGGTTAACAATTTTGAAAAACCTAGAGAAAATTTTGGTCAATCTTCTAATAACTCTTTGGGTCCTCAGTGTTTTGGCTGTCAAGGGTATGGTCATATGAAATCTGAATGTCCTACATTCTTGAAGACTAAGGGTAAAGCTATGGCTGTAACCCTTAGTGATAATGAGGTTTCTGATGATGAGTCCGGTGGTGACGAGGATGGAAACTTCATTGCTTTCACGGCTACTGCTATAGTCAATGAAAGCATATCTGCTGAAGAGAACCCTTCTGATGGGGAACTCTCTGAAGATGCAGATCTCCAAGAGGCCTATAACAAACTTTGCAAAATTGCTGCAAAGGATGCTATGAAAGTTGAACTTGGCCTAAAGAAAATTGATTCTCTTGAGCTTGAAAAGAAAAATTTGCTTGTTAAACTGTTTGATGCTAATGAGCTTTTGAATAATGTTAAATCTGAGAACATGCTTTTGCTTGATAAAGTTAGAACTTTGGAACTTGATTTATCTGTTGCTAGGTCTGCTAGTTCTAAACTTGATCACATGCTGAATGTTCAAAAGTATCCTTCTGATAAAACTGGGTTAGGGTATGTTGAAAGCATTTTTGAGTCTGGACCTCATTCCACTACTTTTGTTCCTTCTTCTTCTACTGAGCCTTATGTGAGTGAGGTTGTGAGTGAAACTGTCAAACCACCTGTGAGTGAGGTAGCTAAACCTGTAGAAGTTTCACCACCTAAGAAGATTAGGGTAGACCTAAGAGAATCTAAACCTAAGGAGCCTACCAAATCTAAGGACAAGATGCATGGTAAACCTGTTTGGGTTTGTCATTATTGTGGTAAGTCTGGACATATTCGTCCTAACTGTTACAAGCTTCAAGCTGATAAGAGAGCAAATAAACCAAAAGTGCCTGTGCCTCAAGCACAAGATCCTATGGCATTAATTGGTGAATTGGTAAAGGTGTTAAACCTTTATTCCAATCATGGAGTTGGGAATCACTCAAATGTGAATAAGAACTCCAATGCTCGTGGTGCATCTAAAAAGTTTTGGATGCAAAAGACTCGAACTAATTGAGTCTTTCTGACATGGTCCTTGTGCTTCATTGCTCTATTCTTTTGTGACCATTGTTCTTTGTTTTTTTTTGTTTTTGTTCTAGGACTTGCATTGCATTACATTCATGCATTTCATTCTAGGATTTATTTGTTTTCTCTTTTAATATATATAAAAAAAAAAAAAAAAAAAAAAAAAAAAAAAAAAAAAAAAAGAGGAAGCAAAATTTATGTTGAACATGATGTTTCTTGATTATTGAAAACAAGGTTGGTCAATTTATTTACACATAACATGTCTTATGTACTTTGTTTAGCTTTGATGAGCTTATTTATTGCACTTGACTAGCTGAAACTTTGTAGTGCATGTTGTGTGGGAAAGATGTTTGTGGTTATTAATCACTTTGTCTTGATCTTGAAGTCACATGTTTTTGACTGTCGGACTTGATTCTTTTGAGAAAGGCATAAATAACCATCTCACCACTGCTCACTAGCCAATCATGAACACCTTAGTGCATATCATAAGATTTTGTGCTCGAGAAAGTGTAGCACATGCACAAAAAGAACATAAGGTGTTGCCTCTGCTAAATGATTAATAATTAAAACTGGTGTGTACTATTAGGCTTGATGCCAATTCACTTAATTCAAACCGGTGTGTACTATTAGGCTTGATGCCAAAATTCACTTAATTAATGGGGCAAAAATACAAGAAACTTACATGATTGCAAGCTTTTGTTTTAGGAGATGTGAGAGTTATAGGATGTAATTCTTTAGGTGATAGTCTCTTTTGAATTCTATGTGATGAATTTTGTAGACTTTGTGATTAAATGCTATTCACATATCACCTCACATGTATCTCAAGTTTTTACTAGTATCACACACTACACAAGTTACTCTTTGTTAAACACTGTACATGCTAGTGTGTGTTTCTGGTCTGACCAACCAAGTTTGAAAATATCTTGAGATTTATGCACAACATATTTGTTGCTTAAGAAAATTCAATGAGAGAATGATTGAAATTTGTTTTGAGAAAATTGGGTTTAAATTTTGGGTTTTTGAAAAAGCATTCCATCTCATACTCATGCATTTTGTTTTTCAATTTAATGCTTTGAGGAGTTATTTCAAAATTAGGCTTGTATTTTCAAAAACTGTGATTTTCGATCGATCCAGCCTGTTTTTCGATCAATCGAAAAAGTGCTCTCATTTGTCTTAAAATGACTGTGCTTTTCGATCGATCGAATGTAATTTTCGATCGATCGAATATCGGGGAAAAGCTTTTTTAAAAGATCAGATCTGACTTTTTCAAACATATTTCAAAGCTTTTTCAAACTTTTTCTCTCTCTCCGCGTTGGCAAGGCTCCACCTTAGAGAATTTTTGTCGTTTTTCTCCGAAATTTTTGCACAATCTCTCTCTCCCCAAGCCGGTAAGACCCTTTTACCCTTCCTTTTGATTATATTTTCATGATTTCATGCATAAATCCATGCTTTTAAGGGTAATTTTCGGACTTTGCTACTTTGGGATTTTCTGTTGATTCAAGCCTTCTTTTATGCAATTGATCATTGGGTTTTTGTGGGGACACTACATAAACATGATTCTTACCTGTTAATTTGATCAATTTTGAGTTTGATGAAAAATTGAAAATTCTAGGGCTTGTTCTTGATCCGAATTGGGGATTTTGTTAATTTGAGTAGAATTTGCTGAAATTGGTTTGTTGCATTGATGAAATTGGTTATTCTAATATGTTTTCAAACTTGTGTACTGATCAATTCATCAATTTGTTGCAAAATTTGTCAAGTGGTTTTCAAATTTTTGGGATTTTTGATAAAACATTTTTTTTGCTCAAGCCAATTTTGTCAATTCAATCTCAATTAAACTTAATTGTTTACTGCATTAGATCATGCATCACAACATTATAAATGTTCATGCATCATATAGATTTTTGGTCTATATTTTTTATTATACTAATTTGCAGTCTGCCCTTGGTTTTGATTTCTCTTGTTCTGTTTGGTTTTCACTCTATGTCTCTGTCCTTTCCTTAGCACTATGCCTAGGAAAACTAGAGCCCGTAGGAATGTTCCCTCACCTTCTCCTTCACCCCCTCCATCCTTTGATAGTGAGAAGTTTTCGAGTGAGAAAAATCAAGAGATTTTTGAGACGTTAAACCTTAAGAGAAAGATTTGGGCTGAGCGTTCTGTGCGGTTAGATGAGCTTGATCCTGCCATTAGGACAAATTTTGAGCGTCGGGGTTGGTTACCCTTGGTGGATGTTTCTGATCCTCCTCCACCTTCTGCCTTGATTAGAGAGTTCTATTCGAACATCTCTATCCGCATCTATGATTCCAACACTCTAGTTAAGAGTTGGATACGAGGCGTAGAGTACACCATTACTCCTCGGGTAGTGGCTGATGCTCTAGGGGTACCATTGGTCCAGCATCCTGTCTATCCATATGCTGAGTCTCCCGAGATTAGCGATGTTTTGTCTTACATCACTGGTACTGCTGTCCAGTGGGGTTCTGATCCTCGGATCACTTCTGCTGAGCTCTCCGGGTTACATTATCTATTCTTTAGGATAGCTTGTCATTCGATCTGGCCCATTTCCCATGTTCACACCATTCCTCTTGAGAGGTGTGTATTTTTGTACGCTCTTGTTACTGATGCTCCTATCAGTTTTCCCCATCTTTTTCTTCGTTCTTTGAACGAAGTTTATAGGAGTTCATCTACTGCTCATGCTCTTGTTCATCCTATTTTCATTCATAGGATTCTTCTCTATCTTGATCTTAGTGGCTTTCCTTCCTCTGAGCCCGTTCATGTGATAGCTCCTATAGGTGTGTCTTTTCTTAGACAAAGGGCCGCTCATCTTCGAGCTGGTTCTAAACACCCTAGGTCTGAGCCCTCTAGTAGCGCACCTCCTCCTTCTTCTTCTGCAGGTCTTGCTGGTGAGGATATTCCTGTTCCAGTTGGTGATGATGATGCTGCTGCTGATGTTCCTCCACCTCCTTCGGCCGACTTCGATGTTCGTCGTACTTTGGAGACTGTCATGACCGTTCAGGCGGCTCATGGTCAGATTTTGGTGGACTTGATGGACGAGATACGTGCTCTTCGTGCTGATTTTGCGCGTCTTCATTCACCCTCACCACCTCCTTTTGATGGCGACTAGTGATTGCCCTTTGGCATTCCGTCACAAAAAGGGGGAGTGGAGTTAGTTTGTCTTGTAGAGGAGTTTTTGTTGTTAGGGGGAGATTTTTTGTTTTAGAGGAGCTTGTGGAGTTTTTAGATTGTATCTAGGTGCTTCACTTTGTATATCATTTTTGGGGATATTCATGTTAGGGGGAGTAACATTGATTGATATACATGATATTTTTGTTGATTCTTGTTGTGTTGAGATTCACTGCTTATTGATTTATATTTATGAGTTGTTCATTCATATATGTCTTTATTTTGTGTTGTGTGAATCTTACAAGAATGTTATACCTGTTGTTTTACTCTTTACTGTCACACATGCGTTTATGTGTTTGTTGAGTATTTCAGGATTATACAGGTTGATTCAACTAAGCTGCTGTCTACACTTGCAACTATGGATAGTAGTTAGGCTGAATTGAATTTTATGAGCATTATCTTTGTAAAGGGCTTTTCATTTGTAAAACTTTGAGCTGTTAATTAGGGTTTTGTCACGGATTGCCAAAGGGGGAGTTTGTTAGGTTCTAAGGTCTTAGGATTTTATGTATTTAGAACTCTAATTTGTAATGTTGGCAAACCATGATCAAAACATTGTATTGAGTCTTATTTAGACTTGCTCAAAGTTGGTTTATTCTTGTAAAGTTGGAATCGAGTGGCTGCAGAAGTACTTGGGACTTTCGGCCTGGCTCGATCGATCGAAGAATAGACTCGATCGATCGAAAATCGCACAGGTTGAATTTTCTGCAGAATTTCCAACTCAGCCCTACTTCATTAAACGTTTAGGGTTTTATGTTTTTACCCTAGGTATATAAATAAAACCCTAGTCACGTTTTTGAAGGTTGTCCATATTGTATTGTTGCTCATACATTGCAGTTTTGTGTGAATCTCGTGTGAGATCTTTGAGGAGCTTTCCTTTACACAAAACTTAGGGTTTTCATGGTAGCGATGATTTCAACATCTTGAAGATCATTACTATTGCAACCATTGGAACTTAAAAGAAAAGCAAGCGGGGAGCTTGTAGCTGATTGAGGAATTCAAGAAAGAAGTAGTCCGTGGACTCGGAGCCTGCGCGTGGTCGTGTCAGGAAGTTCTACTGGTGGGTAGCATTAGGAAGTCGAGCGGGGAGCTTGTAGTCCTTTTGTATGAACTTCAATTCTTTCATAGTGAATTCAGGTTAGCCTTGAGGATCGGTGGGTCAAATCCTCCCCAGGTTTTTACCGTGTGGTTTCCTGGGTGATCATATCTTGTGTTATTTATTTTCCGCTGCATTATTATTCTTGATATGATTGTTTGATTGTTTTAACCTAGTATTGCTTAATTTGACTAAGTAACAACTTGGCTAATTAATCTAGGCTACGCAATCTGGTTGTGTTAGGGGTCTAAATAACCTGTCAAGTAGTACTACATATAATTAATGGTAATTTTGGACTTGTCAAGAGTTGACAGAAAAGCCCAAGGCCCATCAGAACTAGTGTCTTATTTGTTCCCTCTTGGTCCAACTCCAAACCACATACTAAAGCCCAATTGGGAAGTCCCAAAAGGCTAGCCCAATTAGATAATCAGTTATTAGGAGAGAAACATACAAAATTTGATACAACATGAATTGGTATGTATGTGAGTGGAGGACACTCTCTCTTTCTCTCTAGAACAAACTCATATAATTGATTGAGAGACCACACATCTTGGGCATTAGTGGAATTGGAGTGAAGATTGAAAGTCTTCTCAAGAACTTCTAAATTTTGGTTTTCAATTTCTCTACTTCAAGGTACACTCTCTAGTTCCTAAATTCTGAAACTTACTTTGGACATGTTATCAATTGAGAATGAAGTAGATCTGTTTGATTTTATTTCTTCTACTGCGTACATCTAATAATTCTGTTAGGTTCTAAAGATTTAGGATTTTATGTATTTAGAACTCTAATTTGTATTGTTGGCAAACCATGATCAAAACAGGTTATTTAGTCTTGTTTAGACTTGCTCAAAATTGGGTCTTTCATGTATAGTTGGAATCAAGTGGCTGCAGATGCATTGGTGCATTTCGGCCTAGCTCGATCGATCGAAGGAAAGGCGCGATCGATCGAATCTCGGGCAGAATGTTTTTCTGCAGAATATTCCAGCTCAGCCCTAACTCATTAAACGTTTTGGGTTTTCTGTTTTTACCCTAGGTATATAAAGAAAAACCCTAGCCATGTTTTTAGAGTTGCTTCAGTTGTATTGTTGCTCATACATTGCTGTTTTGTGTAAATCTCTTGGGAGATCTAGAGGAGCTTTCCTTTACACAAACTTAGGGTTTTCAAGATAGAGATTACTTCAACATCTTGATGATCAACTCATTTCTACCATTGAAGCTTAAAAAATATCAAGCGTGGGTGCTTGTAGCTGATTGGAGAATCCAAGAAAGAAGGAGTCCGTGGATTCGGAGCTTGCACGTGGTCGTGTCCGTAAGTTCTACTGGTGGGTAGCATTAGGAAGTCGAGCGGGGAGCTTGTAAGTCCTTTTGTATGAACTTCAATTCTTTCATAGTGGATTCAGGTTTACCTTGAGGATAGCTAAGTTAAATCCTCCCCATGTTTTTACCGTGTGGTTTCCTGGGTGATCATATCATTGTGTCTTTTATTTTTCCACTGCTTTATATTCTTGATATGATTGTTAGATTGTTTTAACCTAGAATTGCATAATTTGATTAAGTAACAACTTCGCTAATTAACTAGGCTAACCAATCTGGTTGTTTTAAGGGGTCTAAAACCGTTCAAATTCCATCAAATGGTATCAGAGCAGTCTTCAATTTCCAATATGTATAACATGTTTTGTGTGTTTTGGAATTAGAGATAATAGTTTCATTATGTTAGAAGATTATATATGTATTTAATTTTCTGCATGGTTGTTGAAACAATGATTTGATGAAAACTGATATTGATGTTATGATGTTGTTTAAATTTGAATTTAAGTATGTTAAATTGAACTTTAAGGCTATAGTATCAATGAATTTTAGTTTTGATATCAAATTCCATCTATCATGTTCATATGGTGATTTTTTGTTCATGGAAAACCGTAGAAAACTGTTCAGATTTTTCCTTAAAAAACTGAAAACACGGGTTTTTTTCGCGGGTTAGCTTCCCGCGAAGTTACTCGCGAAAAATGCTTCTGAAGCACAAAACTTTTCGTGGGTAAGCTTTACTCACGAAACAGTCACGAGACAATAGCAAAAGTTTTTGTCTGAATTTTGTGTTTTCACTTTTTGCATGAAAGCATTTTCGCGGGAAGAGCTTAGTCGCGAGTTTCTCGTGAAAATGCCATTGAATGGAATTTTGAATTTTTTCCAAGTGTTTTCAAATGTATGAAGAGCAAGCCTGTGTGTGATTAGGTTTACACATGTTTACAAAATAAAAATCTTTAATTTAAAACATCTAGTGGGAGAGAGATACAAGGGTTGCTTGCTTCGCATTCCATGTGGAGAGTATTTATTTCATGGTACTACAGGATTGAATTTCTTGGTTTATAGTAGTTTGATTAAACACCTTGTCTTAGCCTCGAGCTTTGCATTCCATGCGGAGGGTGTTTTGTATCATGATACTACAAAATGAACCTGTTAATGGAATGAAATGTGGCTACACATGATTCTAGACAATTGTATACACTAGACTAAATATTATAGTATCCTCTATGCTGAGTTCTTACTATTATTATTTAGAGGCTAAATATAAAACGACATATTATTAGTATTTGATAAGAGTTATCATGATAGCATTAATAATGAGAATTGTTCTCAATCAATCATAGTATTTAATGTTCACTCTATGCTGAGGGATATTGAATATGGGATTGGTTTGTCGTAGCATATATTATATTATGGTTTTATTAAGGTTCCATATTATATGTTCATATGCTAAATTGACAATGTCCAGTTTACTTATTATATTCATGTTTATTATTTTTAGGTTTGAATATGGCATCATTTAGCCCACTTGTTACTATTCTTAATCAAAACAAACTGACTAGATCCGATTATGTTGGCTGGAAAAGAAATTTGGATATAGTTCTCACTGCTGAAGAGCACAAATATGTTCTTACTAGACCCTGTCCTAGCTTTCCTTCATTAGATGCTCCTCTTGAGGAAAAACAACAATATGATCGTTGGCAGAAATCTAATGAGATGGCCAAGTGCTACATCCTAGCATCTATCTTAAATGTTCTACAGCATCAAATGCAGGATGTAGTACTAGCTTTAGACATTATGCTAAGTCTGAAGGAGATGTTTGGTGAGCAAGCCCGTTTTGCAAGGCAAGAAACCATGAGGCAAATTTATAATACCAAAATGGCTTAAGGTAGTTCAGTGAGGGAGCATTGTCTAACAATGATTTCCAATCTAAATACATTGGAAGTTTCAGGTGCCGATATTTGATAAGTGTAATTTTTACATGATTTTTATTATCCTCTTATTTATTAAAATTGTTAGTTTTCCTTTATTTCTTTTGATTTGATTTGATTTTTTACTTATATTTATCTATTCATTTGTGCTTTGAAGGATTGAGAAGATTTCAGATTGATCCACATCTTGTGGATGTAAATTGGTTGACTTGAAGACCCAATTAAATTTAAGTCCAATTCGGATTAGGATTCCAGCCTGCACATCAGTTAGTTTTTTTGGCATAATTTTCGGCTCAGATGTCCAATTGAGATGATTCAAGTTGGGCTAGAAAGTTAAATTAAAGGGCTACAACTTTGTAGTTTACCTAAAAATCTGAGATTTTCTCCAAATGGGAATTCAACTTGTAATAGGATTCCTTGACCTATTTAAAGACTCTTTAGGGTAAAAAGAAGGGGGGAGAAACCTAAGAGGAAAAAGGGGGCTGCCGCATAGAAGAATTTACTTTTGGGAGTCTTTATGAAGAGGAGGATCTGAGGTTAAAGGCGAGAGCTTCATGTTGATCAACCAATGCAGATGAAAGACATAAGTTTTATTTGTTTTCTTTTCAATTTTATTATGACCTAAATTTTATTTTCTAGAGTAGTGATGTAGTCTAGCAATGAACACACAATTTATTTTCTGAGTTATTTTATTTTTAATATTTCCATGATTGAGTGTTTAATTCTTATTCTTAATGCTTACTATTTTTTTACAAATTATAGTTTGATCAATTGAATTAGAATGAGACCGAGAGGTGATTTGTTATTTTAGTTCTAGAATTAAACACCATTAGTTGAGCGAAAGTAGAGATGCTTTACCGCGACTAGTGTGATTTTTCAAAAAATTCAAAGTACGTAATCAGTCTCTAATTAATTAAATTCACATAGAGATATGGAATTGTTATTTGAAGATATTTTTGATATTATTCGAGAGAAGATATTGAATACTCAAGAAATTTTTAATCATCAATGGGAGATTATTAGAATTTAATAATTAGGAAAGATAAATTGTGTGGGATTTGTTAGGTGAAATCAACTGCTCTAGATCCATTCTTATCATATTTTTACACTGTTAGGTTTTTTTACGCCTTGTTAATTTTTTTTATTCGTAGATTTATTTTTGATTTTCCAAATAGTAATTAATTTAGTGAATTTTGGTATTCAATAACATAGTTAATCCTTGTGGGTTCGACATTCGTTTTCTAAAAACACTTTACTACTTGTTACGATTCTGTGCACTTGCAAATTATTTTACATGAACAAGTTTTTGGCGCCATTGTCGGGGATTAACTATTTGTTATTGATATTGATACTAGCTAGATATTTACTACTTTGGATTTTATTTTATTTATTAAAAAAAAAAAATTTAATTAGGTGCATCTGAGTTTGTTTTTCTTTCTTTTCAGGAATTAGAAGTGCATGCCCCGATCTAAACTATCAGAGCATACACTCTTTGATCCTGAAATTGAAAGAACCTTACGTTAGCTCAAGAAAGAAAAGAAGAAAGAGGCCAACACATCTCTATCTAAGATGGCCGATCAAGAGCAAAAGGCATTAAGAGATTATGCTATGCCCTCGGTAAATGGAGCTACATCGAGCATAAGGAGGCCAGCCATACAAGGCAATAATTTTGAGATCAAGCTGGCCATCATTCAGATGATACAGCAGACTGTCCAGTTCGGGGGGCTGTCACAAGAGGATCCTAATGTCCACATTGCAAATTTCTTGGAAATTTATGATACTTTTAAACATGACGGAGTGACAGATGATGCAATTCGACTAAGGCTTTTTCCCTTCTCACTTAGGGATAAAGCAAAAGTTTGGTTGAATTCTTTGCCACCTGGCATCATTACTACATGGGAGGAGTTGGCACAAAAATTTTTAGCAAAATATTTCCCTCCCGCGAAGACAACAAAGCTAAGGAATGATATCACCACATTCATCCAATTTGAGGGTGAATCATTATATGAAGCATGGGAGAGGTACAAAGATTTATTGCGAAGGTGTCCTCATCATGACCTCCAGCATGGCTTCAAGTGCAAACATTCTACAATGGTCTAGGAGCTACAAACAGGTCTATGGTTGATGCAGCAGCTGGTGGAGCTTTAATGAGTAAAACTCATGAGGCAGCCTATGAACTTCTGGAAGAATTGGCATCCAACAACTATCAGTGGCCTACAGAAAAAGCAATGCCAAGAAAGACAGCTAGAGTTTTAGAGCTTGATTCTATTACCTCATTGGCGGCACAAATGGCAACTTTGTCTCAACAACTAGGTAAAATGAATGTTAATGCTATTCAAACTAATGTTGTTTGTGATCATTGTGCAGGAAATCATTCAAGTGTCGACTGCCAAGTGGGAAATCCTTTTGCCCAATCGAGTTATGGACAGACAAATTACGTGTCAAATTTTCAACGTCAAAATAATCCATACTCGAACACGTACAATCCTGGATGGAGGAATCACCCCAACTTCTCATGGAGCAATAACCAAGGGCAAGCTAAACCACCTCAGCAATTTCCACAGCAAGAGAAGAAGCCGACACTTGAGGACATGTTCATGCAGTACATGCAGAAGACAGATGTGGCAATCCAAAACCACTCAGCTTCAATCCGCAATCTTGAGGTGCAGATCGGTCAGCTCTCAAGCATGCTCAAAGAGAGGACTACAGGAACTTTGCCAAGCAACACTGTCACCAATCTGAAAGAACATGTAAAGGCAATATCATTGAGAAGTGGACGAACATATGAGGAGCCAAAAGTAACAAATGCCAAACAAGATGAAGCTGTGGATAATGAGGAGTCAAAGATGAAGGAAGCCGAGTCAGAGATGAAAGAAGTGGAGCAAGCTGAGAAGACTAAGGAGAATGAAAGAGCTTCAAAATCCAAAAAATCCAGGGAAGTTACTTTTGAGACTTATTCTCCTTCAATTTATGATCCACCAATTCCTTTTCCACAAAGATTAAGAAAAAACAATGTGGATGATCAATTTTCTAAATTTCTAAGTGTATTTAAGCAATTGCATATTAATATTCCTCTCATTGAAGCTTTGGAACAAATGCCTAAATATGCTAAATTTTTGAAGGATATTATATCAAAGAAGCGGAAATTAGAGGAGCATGAAACAGTAATGCTGACAGAGGAGAGTAGTGTAATATTACAAAAGAAGCTGCCACCTAAGCTGAAAGATCCAGGGAGTTTCACTATCCCTTGCACTATAGGAAAATCTTATTTTGATAGAGCTTTATGTGATTTAGGGGCAAGTATTAATCTAATGCCTCTCTCTGTTTTCAGGAAATTGGGTGTTGGAGAAGTAAAGCCGAACACTATCTCTTTACAATTGGCGGATAGATCCATTAAATATCCAAGAGGAGTCATTGAGAACGTATTAGTAAAAGTTGACAAGTTCATCTTCCTGGCTGACTTCATTGTCCTTGATATGGATGAGGACGAGGAGATCCCTTTGATATTGGGTCGACCTTTCCTTGCAACGGGGAGAACCTTAATTGATGTCTAGCAAGGAAAACTTGTTTTGAGGGTCGGAGAGGATGAGGTCACTTTTGATGTATTTAAGCCTATGAAATTTCCTTCTGAGACACATTCTTGTTTTCAAATAAGTGACCGAGATGTGATCATGGCCGATGAGACTTGTGCAATTGATTTTCAAAAGTTACCACTTGAGGTATGTCTTACTCGCTCTACACCTGTTAAATTCAATGGTGAAGAGTTTAAAAAGTTTCAAAGATATTTGGAGGCTACACCACTCTTTCCTCCTTCAATGCAACCAAAAGTGGAAGACCTAAAATCATGTCAGCCAACATCTCCACCAGAGGAACCTCCTAAACTTGAGCTCAAACAGCTTCCATCAAATTTAAGGTACGCTTTCTTAGGCCAAGACTCTACTTTGCCAGTTATTATTAACAGTTCTTTGAGTGATGTAGAGGAGGAAAAGTTGCTGAGAATCTTGCGGGAACACAAAATGGCTTTGGGTTGGACCATCTCTGACATCAAAGGAATTAGTACTTCAATTTGCACACACAAGATTTTAATGGAGGATAACGTCTAGCTACAGACGTAAAATAAAGCGCTTTTGGGAGGCAACTCAAGTTTTTTATTTTTATGTTTATGTTTTTATTTTTCATTTTTTATTTTTTTTCTTTATCTTATTTTTTTTTTCCCTTTCATTTTGTAGGAATAAAGAGACCAAAGAAATCTTCAATGGGTACACGATTGCACCTCATGGAAAAATATTCAATTAAAAATCAGGGGAGCATCTCTTCTCCTTTCTCATTCTTTTAATTAGTTTTTCTTCCTTTTTCCCATTGAGGACAATGTGAAATTTAAGTTTGGGGGAAGGGAATTTATTTTATTTATTAAAAAAAAAAATTTGCCTATGATAAGATTATGGTTGAATTTTCTTATAATTTTTAGGAATCATTCTCATTGCTCAAGTCCAGTTGTTAATTCTTTACTTGATCTTGTTTAATTTGATATGATCATTAATCATTGTGCATACCTAGAGAAGTTTTATGTGAATTTTGTAAATTTGGATGATCTCTACTTATTCTAGAACTTGTTGAATAACTCTCATGGAGAAATCTTATACAGAATGTTAGTTGGGAAGTGATTTAGGCATTCTTTGAATCGATTGAGCCTTTCAAGCTTACCTCTTTATTATCTTTATCCCTAGTCACCCAATTGATCTATTCTTACACTGGGTTGAAGAAAAGAGAAGATATATGAGTGTTTAAAAAAAAAAAAAAAAAGAAAGAAAGAAAAAGAAGAAAAAGAAGAAAATTGTACAAAGTTCCATTTACTCCAATGTTTTGAGTTGCTTAGAAACTAGGGGTATTCATTACCAATGTTTACTCTTACGTCAAACCGTAACTTGAAATATGAGTATGCAAAAGCACTTCAGGTTTGTGACTTGTTGAGTAACTGGGTGCATCCATCACAAATGTCTGCATTCACGTCAAAAGATAAGTGACGACTTGAAGTAAGAAAAAAAATTTGATGAAGAGAGGTATTTTGAGATATTCAAAGGACTGAGAAAAATTTATATTTTAGAAGTGAGAGTACTCTATTTTATTAAACCTTATCTTTTCTTTATAGCCCTCACCATAGCCATACATCACAAGCCTAATAAAGACCTATTGATCCTAGGAAGTATTTTGTTTTATATTAGTGGAGAGTGACTTAAAAAAGCAAGCTTATGGAGTTTTTAGAGATCTGTACTTATTTACTTGTTTGCATAAAACTATTCGGGAAGCTAATGATGAAGTGAGAATGATAATGCGATGGAGTTGAGTTTTGAATTAACTTTTGGACTTGATTAATTTGGAATGATTCCTTTGAATTATAAGCTTTATGCAGATCTTTGCGGCCAGACAAATTTTATTTATTTTTTTTTTCTTTTCTCTTTTTGCTCGAGGACTAGCAAAGTTTAAGTTTGGGGGAATTTGATAAGTGTAATTTTTACATGATTTTTATTATCCTCTTATTTATTAAAATTGTTAGTTTTCCTTTATTTCTTTTGATTTGATTTGATTTTTTACTTATATTTATCTATTCATTTGTGCTTTGAAGGATTGAGAAGATTTCAGATTAATCCACATCTTGTGGATGTAAATTGGTTGACTTGAAGACCCAATTAAATTTAAGTCCAATTCGGATTAGGATTCCAGCCCACACATCAGTTAGTGTTTTTGGCATAATTTTCGGCTCAGATGTCCAATCGAGATGATTCAAGTTGGGATAGAAAGTTAACTTAAAGGGCTACAACTTTTTAGTTTACCAAAAGTCTGAATTATGACGTTAAATGGGCCAAAATCGTCGGTTAATTGAAGCCTAAAAATCTGAGATTTTCTCCAAACGGGAATTCAATTTGTAATAGGATTCCTTGACCTATTTAAAGGCTCTTTAGGGTAAAAAGAAGGGGGGAGAAACCTGAGAGGAAAAAGGGGGCTGCCGCATAGAAGAATTTGCTTTTGGGAGTCTTTATGAAGAGGAGGATCTGAGGACAAAAGCGAGAGCTTCATGTTGATCAACCAATGTAGATGAAAGACATAAGTTTTATTTGTTTTCTTTTCAATTTTATTATGAACTAAATTTTATTTTCTAGAGCAGTGATGTAGTCTAGCAATGAACACACAATTTATTTTCTGAGTTATTTTATTTTTAATATTTCCATGATTGAGTGCTTAATTCTTATTCTTAATGCTTACTATTTTTTTACAAATTATAGTTTGATCAATTGAATTACAATGAGACCGAGAGGTGATTTGTTATTTTAGTTCTAGAATTAAACACCATTAGTTGAGCTAAAGTAGAGATGCTTTCCCGTGACAAGTGTAATTTTTCAAAAAATTCAAAGTACGTAATGAGTCTCCAATTAATTAAATTCACATAGAGATATGGAATTGTTAGTTGAAGATATTTTTGATATTATTCGAGAGAAGATATTGAATACTTAAGGAATTTTTAATCATCAATGGGAGATTATTAGAATTTAATAATTAGAAAGGATAAATTGTGTGGGATTTGTTAGGTGAAATCAACTGCTCTAGATCCATTCTTATCATATTTTTACACTGTTAGGTTTTTTTACACCTTGTTAATTTTTTTTTATTCGTAGATTTATTTTTATTAAATAGTTTAATTTAATTCTAAGAATAGAACGTTCCATTTATTTTTTATTTTCCAAATAGTAATTAATTTAGTGAATTTCGGTATTCAATAACATAGTTAATCCTTGTGGGTTCGACATTCGTTTTATAAAACACTTTACTACTTGTTACTATTCTGTGCACTTGCAGATTATTTTACACGAACAATATTGTTGGAGAATTCCAAGTGGATATGATACTCCAGTCACTACCAGAATCATTCAAGGAATTCAAACTCAATTATAATATGAACAAAAAGATTTACTCTTTGTCTGAATTAATGAATGAATTGGTAGCAGCGGAAGGCATCCTTGGTACTTCTAATGTTGAAGCCAATGTGGGTGAGGCTTCTACTTCTTAACCTAAGTCAAAAGGCAAGGGTAAGAAGAAGAAGAAGAAGGACTTCACCAAGCAAGAGGGTAAACAAATTGCCTTAGTGGTTGCTGGCAAAGGAAAGAAGCTTAAAGGAAAATGTTTCCATTGTGGTGAGAAAGGACATTGGAAGAGGAATTGTCCAAAATTCAAGGATGCCAAGAATAAAGGTATGAAAAGTTCATTCCTCCTTGAAATATGTTTAGTGCAAAATCCCACAGATTCCTAGTATGTGGATTCAGGTTGTACTAATCATATCTGCAATTCTTTGCAGGGGTTCTAGGAGACTAGAAAGCTTAAAGAAGGGGAATTGTTTCTTACTTTGGCTGATGGGAGAAGGATTCCGGTTGTAGCTGTTGGAGTGTTTAATTTATGCTTTAAGTCTAGGGTTTTAATATTGGAAGACTCTCTATATGTACCTAATGTTCGTAGGAATTTAATTTTTGCAACTTATTTAGGTAAACATGGATATTGTGTTATCCTTAAAGACAATGTTGTAATAAAGAAGGGTAAACTGTTTATCTGTTCTGGAAATATTGTTGATGGTCTTTATATTTTAACTCCTGATAAGCATGAATTATATAATTCTGAATTAGATAATGACTCTCATGTAAAATCATTAAAGAGAAAGTTTCCTTCTATTAGTGATGCATATCTTTGGCATTTACGTTTGGGTCATATTAATTCAAACAAAATTCAAAGACTGATCAAAGATGGTCTCTTAGAGCCATTGGACTTTGATGATTTTCCAGTTTGTAAATCTTATTTAGAAGGTAAAATGACCAAACGACCTTTTAATGCAAAAGGTAGAAGAGCCCAAGATTTGCTAGAACTAGTACATTCAAATGTATGTGGTCCTATTTCAATCCAGGCAAGAGGTGGCTATGAGTATTTCATTACTTTCACTGATGATTACTCTAGATTTGGTTATGTGTACCTAATGAAACGGAAGTCCGAAGCCTTTGAAAAGTTCAAAGAGTTTAGGGCTGAAGGTGAGAATCAATTAGGTAAACGCATAAAGGCCATTTGATCTTATCGTGGTGGCGAATACCTTCTTGGGGATTTCAAGGATTACTTAACTGAAAATGGGATTGTATCCCAATTGACTGCACCTGGAACTCCACAACAAAATGGTGTAGCGGAAAGAAGGAATAAGGCTCTTTTAGATATGGTTAGATCCATGATGAGTTATTCAACTCCTCCAATTTTTTTTTGGGGATATGCCTTAAATACTGCAATGTATCTTCTGAATTTAGTACCTTCAAAGTCTGTTCCTAAAACACCTGTAGAGTTGTGGAATGGGCGTAAGCCTAGTATGAGACATCTCCATATTTGGGGTTGTCCGGCACATGTGTTGAAAGGAAAGTCTGACAAGTTACATTCTAAAACAGAAGTGGTTTTCTTTGTAGGGTATCCAAAAGGAACTGTTGGAGGTTTATTCTATAGTCATAAAGAGAATAAAGTGTTTGTTAGCACAAATGCCAAATTCTTGGAAAATGACTATATGAATGATTATACTTCTAGAAGTAGAGTTGTGTTGGCTGAAATGAATGAATCCGTAAATGAACAATCAATAGATCAAACTAGGGATGATGTGGTTGTATTGGATACACCACAAGATACTACTCATGAGATGACTAGTACACAGTTGCCTCGTCGTAGTGGGAGGATTGTTAGGCCACCTATAAGGTTTATAGGTCTAGGAGAAACTTATGAAGCTATCTCAGAAGAGGCTGAAACCGATCCTTACACTTACAAAGAAGCAATGAATGATATAGATGCACATCATTGGGTTAAAGCTATGAAATCTGAATTAGATTCCATGTATTCCAATCAAGTTTGGGATCTTGTAAAGGCGCCTAACGGCATTAAACCTATTGGTTGGAAATGGGTTTACAAGAGAAAGAAAGGGATAGATGGAAGGGTTGAAACCTTTAAAGCAAGGCTAGTGGCGAAAGGCTATACTCAAAAATAAGGTATTGATTATGAAGAAACCTTTTCACCAGTAGCAATGCTTAAATCTATCAGAATTCTCTTATCCATTGCTACTCATTATGATTATGAGATTTGGCAAATGGATGTCAAGATTGCATTTCTTAATGGCAATCTTGAAGAAGAAATCTATATGATGCAGCCAGAAGGTTTCATAGCAAAGAACCAAGAGCATATGGTATGCAAGTTGAAAAGGTCCATTTATGGACTTAAGCAGGCATCTAGGTCATGGAACATCAGATTTGATCAAGCAATCAAATCATTTGGTTTTGAACAAAATCTAGATGAATCATGTGTGTACAAAAGACATCAGGATAAAGTAGTAATGTTCCTAGTGCTTTATGTTGATGATATTCTGCTAATTGGGAATGATGTAGGGGTAATGTCATTGGTAAAAGTTTGGTTGTCAAGCCAATTTGATATGAAGGACTTGGGTGAGGCTAATTTTATTCTAGGGATCAAGTTTTGGTGAGATTGTAAGAATAAGATGTTAGGCTTATCACAAGAGATAAGGTTCTAGAACATTTTAGCCTGCAAAACTCCAAGAAAGGATTACTTCCTTTCAAACATGGAGTTCTTCTGTCTGATGACCAAAGGCTTAAGACTTAAGAGGAAGTAAATATGACGAGACAAGTTCCTTATGCTTCTGTAGTGGGAAGTCTTATGTATGCCATGCTATGTATTAGGCCAGATATTTGTTATTCAGTTGGCATGGTCAACCGATATCAATCAAATCCAGGACCAAAACATTGGCAAGCTATAAAGCATATTCTCAAGTAAATATGACGAGACAAGTTCTTTATGCTTCTGTAGTGGGAAGTCTTATGTATGCCATGCTATGTATTAGGCCAGATATTTGTTATTCAGTTGGCATGGTCAACTGATATCAATCAAATCCAGGACCAAAACATTGGCAAGCTATTTGTTATATGCTTGTTTACCAGTGTGAGAATTTGATTCCCATTGGCTATACAGATTCAAAATTTCAATTGGATCTAGATTTCAAAAAGTCCACATCATGATGTGTTTTCACCTTGGGAGGTGGAGCCATAACTTGGAGGAGTGTCAAGCAATCTTGTATTGCAGACTCCACCATGGAAGCTAAGTATGCTGCTGCTTGTGAAGCAGCAAAGGCAGCTGTATGGCTTAAGAAATTCCTTTCTGACCTTGGTGTAATGAGAATGGAACAAGTTCCCATCACATTGTTTGCGAAAATAGTGGTGCAGTTGCACAATCAAAAGATCCAAAGAATCACAAGAAAGGAAAGCACATTGAGAGCCACATCATTCAAGACATCATTGCTCGTGGAGATGTGGTGGTGGCAAAGATTGAAAGTGCAAATAATCTAGTAGATCCTTTTACCAAAGCCTTGCCTCAAAGGACTTTTGAGTCGCATTTGGAGGGAATGGGAGTTAGATTAGTGCACAATAGTCTTTAGGGCAAGTGGGAGATTGTTGGGATTAGTGCCCTAGAATCCTATTGTATGATGCTATGTATGATATTATGTATGACATTATGTATGACTTAATATTGTAATTAATAAAGTTGTTTTATTATTATCTGAAATAATGGTAACATGAATATTTGGACATTATCATATAGTCCATGAGATGCATAGTATGTGATTTATGTGAAAAGTCACAGAAGATATAAATCACAAGTTCTTTGTAAACTCAGAATTTAGTTCGTAGTCGATGATGAAATTGGGCATTTCATCTGTGAAGTCTATAACATGGCAACTAAGATGATTTGTCTTAATCATGGAAGTGGTGATTTTTAGTTGATATGTTTTAAGAATTAAGACATATTGAACTGGACCGCTGTGAGATTTATTATTCTCCTAATGACTATCAAATGAATAATAAATCTCACAACTTATATTCACATGAACTCTTAATCTTGAGAGAATAATGGACCTAATCATGAAGTGTAGGTTGCTTTGATATATCAGGAGTGAGATCTAAAGTAATGTTCAAAACCTTAGTATGTTGGGCAGCCACATTTAGTGTTGATGGAACATATATTCTCAAGATGAAATTTATAGTCTCTTAATGAAGATATAAAATATTCCCTTGAGATAAGTTTAATAGGTTTGTTATTCAGAATGTTAGGCCTAACTACTTTAGTAAATAGTTACTAAAGTATATATTTATGAAATTGGATTTCATAAATATATGGTGACTAATTTAAAGGATTAAACCGGATACTCAAGAATTAAGATGTAGTAACCTGCAAAGTGGCAGTCTTTATTAATGACTTTGTATTACTATGAATATTTTATGAAGGGGTTGCATGTATAATAAAGTCTTGGGATATAATCTATTAATAAGGCCTAGAGTTCAATTATATTTATATAGTGGTATTAAATATAATTAATGGTAACTTTGGACTTGTCAAGAGTTGACAGAAAAACCCAAGGCCCATTGGAGTTAGTGTCTTATTTGTTCCCTTTTGGTCCCACTCCAAGCCACATACTAAAGCCCAATTGGGAAGGCCTAAAAGGCTAGCCCAATTAGATAATCAGTTATTAGGAGAGAAAAATACAGAATTTAATACAACATGAATTGGTATGTATGTGAGTGAAGAACACTCTCTCTTTCTCTCTAGAACAAACTCATATAACTGATTGAGAGACCACACATCTTGGGCATTAGTGGAATTGGAGTGAAGATTGAAAGTCTTCTCAAGAACTTCTGAATTTTGGTTTTGAATTTCACTACTTCAAGGTACACACTCTAGTTCCTAAATTCTGAAACTTACTTTGGACATGTTATCAATTGAGAATGAACTAGATCCGTTTAATTTTATTTCTTCCACTGCGTACATTTGATAATTCCATTAGCTCCAATGTGTAGTAGTACTGGACCCATTGAGATGATGACATGCATCCACTTTTAAACACGTGTCACTATTTGACCAGGTCCAGTGCACTAGATGCACTGGACCTAAACCAAGTCCTATAGAAATCACCATAAGCGGGATGCAATATATATTCTTGAAATCAGGGCCCTTGCACAATAATTTAAGCATGTTTCATATTTGAATGGTTTTAGACCCCTTAAACCAACCAGATTAACCTAGTTAATTAGTCAAGTGATTAACTTAGTCAAATTATGCAATTCTAGGTTATAACAAACATACAATCATATCAAAAATATAAAGCAGCGAAAATATAAATAACACAATGATATGATCACCCAGGAAACCACACGGTAAAAACCTGGGAAGGATTTGACCTAGCTATCCTCAAGGTAAATTGAATCCACTATGCGAAAGAATCGAAGTTCATACAAAAGGACTTACAAGCTCCCCGCTTGACTTCCTAATGCTACCTACTAGTAGAACTTACTGACACGACCACGTGCAAGCTCCGAATCCACGGACTCCTTCTTTCTTGGATTCTCTAATTAGCTACAAGCACCCACGCTTGTTATTCTTTAAGCTCCAATGGCAGCAACCGAGTTGATCATCAAGATGTTGCTACTATCTTTACCTTGAAAACCCTAAGCTTTGTGTAAAGGAAAGCTCCTCTAGATCTCACAAGAGATTTACACAAAACAGAAAAGTATGAGTAACAATACAACAGGAGCAACTCTAAAAACGTGGCTAGGGTTTTTCTTTATATACCTAGGGTAAAAGCAAAAAACCCAAAACATTTAATGAGTTAGGGCTGAGTTGGAAAAATTCTGCAGAAAAGCATTCTGGCCGAGATTCGATCGATCGAGTCCTTCTTTCGATCGATTGAGCCAGGCCGAAATGCACCAATGCATCTGCAGCCTCTCGATTCCAACCTTACATGAAAGACACAACTTTGAGCAAGCCTAAACAAGACTAAACAATCTGTTTTGATCATGGTTTGCCAACAATACAAATTAGAGTTCTAAATACATAAATTCCTAAATCTTTAGAACCTAACAAACCCCCCCTTTGGCAATCCGTGACAAAAAACAAACACAAACCTCAAAGTTTACAAGAGAAAGCCCTTTATAAAAACAATGCTCATAAAAACTAAAATTCAATCCTAACTAATATCCATCAGTTGCAAGTGTAGACATCAGCTCAATTGAATCAACCTGTATATTCCTGAAACACTCAACAAAAGCATAAATGCATGTGTGACAGAAAATAGTAAATAAACAGGTATAACATCCTTGTATGATTCACACAACACATAATAAAGACACATATCAATGAACAACTCAGAAATATAAATCAATGAACAGTGAATCCAAAGAAAACAAGAATCAAGAATATATCATGTATATCAAAAACAATGTTACTCCCCCTAACATGAGTAGTCCCAAAAAATGATATACAAAGTGAAGCGCCTAGATACAATCTAACATCTCCACTAGCTCCTCAAAAACAAAAAGTCTCCCCCTAACTACAAAACTACAAAACTCCTCTACAAACACTACTCTCCCTTTTTGTGACGGAATGCCAAAGAGCAATCACAGGCCATCATCAAATGGAGGTGGTGAGGGCGAACACAAATGCGCCAGATCAGCACACAAAGCACGGATCTCGTCAAATAAGTCCACCAAAAGCTGACCATGAGCCGCCTGAACGTTCATGACAGTCTCCAAAGTGCGACGTATATCAAAGTCATCCGATGGAGGTGGAGGAACAGCAACAGCAGCAGCAGCATGAGGATCAGGAACAGCCTCACGAGCAGGACCTGTAGAAGAAGAGGGTGGAGCTGCGGAACCAAAAGGCGCAGACCTAGGGTGTTTAGAGCTAAGTCGAAGGTGAGTAGCCCTCTGTCTAAGAAAAGACGCACCTATAGGAGCAATCACATAAACGGGCTCAGAGGAAGGAAAGCCACCAAGATCAAGATATAGCAAAATCCTATGAATGAAAATAGGATGAACAAAGGCATGAGATGAAGATGAACTCCTATAAACTTCGTTTAAAGAATGAAGAAACAAAAGGGGAAAATTGATAGGAGCATCAGTGACAAGAGCATACAAAAATACACACCGCTCGAGAGGAATGGTATGAAGATGAGAAATGGGCCAGAAAGAGTAACACGCTATCCTAAAGAAGAGATAATGTAACTCAGAAAGCTCAGCAGAGGTGATCCTAGGATCAGAACCCCACTGGATAGAAAACCTAAAGATGTAAGACAAGACATCACTCAATAAAGGAGACTCAACATAAGGGTAAACAGGGTGCTATACCAAAGGTACCCCTAGAGGATCAGCCACTACCTTAGGAGTAATGGTGTACTCTATGCCTCATATCCAACTCTTTACCAAAGTGTTGGAATCATAGACGCGGATAGCGATATTCAAAAAGAACTCTCTAATCAAGGTAGCAGGTGGAAGAGGATCAGAAATATCCACCAAGGGTAACCAGCCCCTACGCTCAAAGTTTGCCCTAATGGCAGGATCAAGCTCATCTAAGATGACAGATTTCTCAGACCATATCTTTCTCTTAAGGTTCAGTTTATCATAAATCTCTTGGTTTTTCTCACTAGGAAACCTCTCTCGGTTAAAGGGAGGAGGGGAAGGAGTAGGTGAGGGAATAGACCTACGAGCCTTAGTCTTCCTAGGCATAATGCTAAGGAAAGGACAAAGACACAAAGAGAAAACCAAAAAAAAAACCAAGGGCAGACTGCAAGTTAGCACAAAAAAAATATAGAGCAAAAATCTATATGAGGCATGAATAATTACAATGTCATGATGCATGTACTAATGTAGTAAACAAAATTCAAATTAAGTTCAATTGCACAAAATTGGCTTAAGCATAGAGTTTCTAACAAAAACCCCAAAAATTTGAAAAACCGCTTGAAAATTTTGAAACAAATTGATGAATTGAGCATTACATAACACAACACACATATTATAATGCCTAATTACATCAAAACAATAAGCCAATTTCATCAATTTCAACCTAATTGAACAAAATCCCCAATTCGGATTCAAAGCAAACCCTAGAAAATTCAATTTTTCACAAAACCCAAAATTGATTAAATTAACCAACATAGATCATGATTATATCAAGACTCCACAAAAACCCATTGATCAATTGCATAAAATACGGATTGAATCATCAAAAACCCCAAATTCCTTAGGTTCGAAAATCCCAAAATAAAATGCATGAAAAGTGAAAATAAACTCAAAAGGAAGGGTAAGATAGTCATACTGGCTCAAGGAGAGAGAATCCTTGCAAAAATTTTGGGAGAAAACGACAAAAAATTCGCTATAGTGCCTTGCCGAGTCGGAGAGAGAAGAAAAAGGTTTGAAAAGTTTGAAAAAGTGTTTTGAACTATTCAAAGTCTAATATTTTAAAAACCTTTTCCACGATATTCGATTGATTGAAAATTACATTCGATCGATCTGTTAGGACATATGTGTTTCACTTGTTAGGAACATATGTCACTATTTTATGTAGTTGGCTAATCTTTTGACAAAACGCACTTTACTTGTAATTGGGTAGATCTAAGATGTGTTTAATACTTCAAGAAACCTTGTTTCAAGTTCAAGTGTTAAAGCCATGCAAGTCTGTCCAAGAATCAAGTGAGAAAGTGCTGAATTTTAAAGCTCAATAGCTGCTCGACACCTCCTCGACACCTGGCTATCTGTCGAGATCTTCAGCTAATTCTTATCGCAATCTTGATAGCTTCTCGATAGCTGGTCGATCGATCGAGAAAGTTTCTATCCCCTCGACACCTTCTCGACACCTCCTCGATAGCTGCTATCTGTCAAGATTCATTAAATCTCGACACCTTCTCGACACCTCCTCGATAGCTGCTATCTGTCGAGGTTACAGGAATTCAGATTTCTGTTTTTGGGCCAGGCTTTTGTATTTGTGTAGGGTTTCTTTTCTCACAACCCTAGACCTATATAAGGCTTATTTTAGAGGTCGTCACATAAGAGAATACAAGGAGAACATATGCAAAAGGTGACTGATACCTTATTCTCTCTAAAAGAAGCTACTGCGTCTTTGCGCCTTAGGGTTTCGTAACCAAGTGCCTCTCGATCTTCATTGTTGATGAAGTGAAGAACTTTGCAGCCAACATTCTTCTTCCTTAAGTTGGTGAGTGAGTCACGTACTAAGATTCGTGCAAAGGAGTTAGTCACGTACCGGGATTCGTGCAACAAAAAGGGTGGTGTTCATATATTGAAGAGTTCAGAGGTTCTGAAGTGGTAGAAGGTTTCTGCTGTGAGTTCATCTACAGGGATTGTAGAGTCTAGGGACAAAGGTTTTGTACTAGATCTGAAACTTCTCTTTACTATAGTGGATTGCTTTTCGGGAAGGTTTCCCCCCAGGTTTTTTACTGTGAAACTGGTTGGTTTCATTGGTTTTCCTGGGTCATCATATCTTGTCTTATTTATTTTTTCGCTGCATGATTTTGACATGATATTGATGTTTGTTTGTTTTAACAAGTTTATTCATAATAAATCTAATTAATAACTTGGATTTAAAACTTGTTAATTCTATCAACCGGGGTCTAAATTTCCCAACACGATCAAATCAATCCGAGATTTCTAAAAGGATTTTAAGAAAATTTCGATCAATCGAAAAATAGGTTGGATCGATCGAAACAGGCAGCAGCTCGCAGCATTTTAAAAAAAATTCCAGTTTTGAAAAACTCAAAGCAAATTTTGAAAACAACTCCTCAAAGCATTAAAATTGTTGAAACAAAATGCATGAGTATGAGATGGAATACTTTTTCAAAAACCCAAGTTTTAATCCCAGTTTCTCCAAAGAAAGTTTTAGCCATTCTTCCTTTAAATACTTAAGCAAAGAAAAATGTTTTGCATAAAACTCAAGGTATTTTCAAACTTGGTTGGTCAGACCAAAAACACATATAATAACATGTACAATGTTTAACAAAGAGTAACTTGTGTAGTGTGTGAAACTGGCAAAAGCTTGAGATACATGTGAGGTGATATGTGAATAGCAATCAATCACAAAGTCTACAAAATACATCACATAGAATTTTAAAAGAGACTATCACCTAAAGAGTTACATCCTATAACTCCCACATCTCCTAGAACATAAGCTTGCAATCATGTAAGTTTCTTGAATTTTGCCCCATAATTAGATGAAATTTGGCATCAAGCCTAATAGTACACGCCAGTTTTAATCAAGTGAATTGGCATTAAGCCTAATAGTACACACCAGTTTTAATCATTAAGCAATTTACTTAGGCTACACCTTATGTTCTTTTTGTGCATGTGCTACACTTTCTCAAGCACAAAATCTTATGATATACACTAAGGTGTTCATGATTGGCTAGTGAACAGTGGTGAGATGGTTATTTATGCCTTTCTCAAAAGGATCAAATCCGACAGTCAAATAACATGTGACTTCAAGATTAAAACAAAGTGATAAACACCATAAACATCTTTCTCACACAACATGCACTACAAAGCTTCAACTAGTAAAGTGCAATAAATAAGCTCATCAAAGCTAAACAAGGTACACAAGACATATTATGTGTAAATAAATTGACCAACCTTGTTTTCAAAGACTAAGAATAATAGTGTCAAACACAATTTGTTTTTCTCCTTTTTTTAAAAAAAAAAAAAAAAAAAAGAGAAAGCAAATAAATCTTAGAATGAAATGCATGAATGTAATGCAATGCAAGTCTTAGAAAAAAAAAAAAAAAAACACCAGAGAACAATAGTCACAGAGAAATGAGTAATGAAGCACAAGGACCATGTCAAAAAGACTCAATTAGATCGAGTCTTTTGCATCCAAAACCTTTTAGATGCACCACGAGCATTGGAGTTCCTATTCACATTCGAGTGATTTTCAACTCCAGAATTGGAATAAAGGTTCAAAGCCTTTACCAATTCACCAATAAGTGCTATAGGATCATGTGCTTGAGGTATAGACACTTTTGGTTTGTTTGCTCTCTTAGCAGCTTAAAGCTTGTAACAGTTAGGACGAATGTGTCTAGACTTTCCACAATAATGACAAACCCAAGCAAGTTTACCATGCATCTTGTCATTAGAAAGGGTAGTTTCCTTGGGTTTAGACTCTCTTAGATCAACCCTAATCTTCCTAGGTGGTGAAACTTCTATAGGTTTGACAACCTCACTCACAGGTGGTTTGACAGTTTCACTCACAACCTCACTCACGGAAGGTTCAGAAGAAGATGAAGGAACAAAGTTTGTGGAATTAGGAGCAGACACAGAGATGCTTTCAACATATCCTAACCCAGATTTAGTAGAATGATACTTTTAAACATTCAACATTTGATCAAGTTTAGAACTAGCAGATCTAGCAACAGATAAATCATATTCCAAAGTTTTAACTTTATCAAGTAAGAGCATATTCTCAGATTTCACAAGGTTCAAAAGATCATTAGCATCAAATAATTTAACAAGTAAATTTTTCTTTTCAAGCTCAAGAGAATCAATTTTCTTCAGGCCAAGTTCAACATTCATAGCATCCTTTGCAGCAACTTTGCAAAGTTTATTATAGGCCTCTTGAAGATCTGCATCCTCAGAGAGTTCCCTATCAGAAGGGTTCTCCTCAACAGATACACTTTCATTGACTACAGCAGTAGCAGTGAAAGCAATGAAGTTTCCATCCTCGTCACATCCAGACTCATCATCAGAAACCCCATTATCACTAAGAGTTACAGCTATAGCTTTACCCTTAGACTTCAAGAATGTAGGACATTCAAATTTAACATGACCATACCCTTGACAACCAAAACACTGAGCACCCAAAGAATTATTTGAAGATTGACCAACTTTTTCTCTAGGTTTTTCAAAGTTATTAACCTTAGTGGGATCATTCTTCCTAAAGTTTCTAGATTCAGCAGTGTTTGTATTTTTTACCCTTCTGTTAGTATTCCTCAGAAAGTTTCTAAAATTCTTGGCAAGGTAAGCTATCTTTGTAGCAGAGAGCTCATCATCAAATCCACTAACATCAACATCATCAACAAACTTAAGAACCATTGATTTGAATTTGTTTGCTTTGGGTAGGTCAGATTCATAGGACTGAAGAGATCCTACAAGCTCATCAACAGGGATGGAGTCCACATCCTTGCTCTCAGTAATGACAGTCACTTTGGGTCTAAAGTCTTCAGTTAAAGATCTAAGAATCTTCCTAACAATTTTAGGTTGATCATAGATTTCACCTAAATTAAAAGTAGAATTAACAATGTCATTAAGTTTGGCATAAAATTCATCAAAGGATTCGTCATCAGACATCCTAATGCTCTCAAACCTAGAAGTTAATTGCTGTAGTTTGTTTATCTTAACTGTCTTTGTGCCTTCATGCACAGTTTAGAGGGTTTTCCAAGCAATATGAGTAACCTCAACATTAGAGATTCTCTTAAATTCCTCCATGGAAACAGCATTAAAAATGGCATTCATAGTTTTGCTATTGAACCCAGCTGCTTCTTTTTGAGAAGTTTGCCACTCACTCACAGGAGTAGTGGGCTTCTCCCATCCGTACTCAACGGAATTCCAAACTCTCTCATCAATGGATTTCAGGAATATTTTCATCCTTACTTTCCAATAAGCATAGTTATTCCCATCAAAGTGAGGAGGAACAACAAGAGAGTGACCGTGTTCTATGACAACAGAGGTCAAGGATCAGCTCAGAGATCAAAAGATCTACAAGAAAAGAGCTACCCGCTCTGATACCACTTGAACGGTTTTAGACCCCTTAAACCAACCAGATTAACCTAGTTAATTAGCCAAGTGATTAACTTAGTCAAATTATGCAATTCTAGGTTATCACAAACATACAATCATATCAAAAATATAAAGCAGCGGAAATATAAATAACACAATGATATGATCACCCAGGAAACCACACGGTAAAAACTTGGGGAGGATTTGACCTAGCTATCCACAAGGTAAACTGAATCCACTATGCGAAAGAATCGAAGTTCATACAAAAGGACTTACAAGCTCCCCGCTTGACTTCCTAATGCTACCTACCAGTAGAACTTACTGACACGGCCACGTGCAAACTTCGAATCCACGGACTCCTTCTTTCTTGGATTCTCTAATCAGCTACAAGCACCCACGTTTGTTATTCTTTAAGCTCCAATGGCAGCAACCGAGTTGATCATTAAGATGTTGATACTATCTCTACCTTGAAAACCCTAAACTTTGTGTAAAGGAAAGCTCCTTTAGATCTCACAAGAGATTTACACAAAACAAAAAAGTATGAGCAACAATACAACAGGAGCAACTCTAAAAACGTGGCTAGGGTTTTTCTTTATATACCTAGGGTAAAAACAGAAAACCCGAAATGTTTAATGAGTTAGGGCTGAGTTGGAAATTTTTTTCAGAAAAGCATTTTGGCCGAAATTCAATCGATCAAGTCTTTCTTTCGATCGATTGAGCCAGACCGAAATGCACCAATGCATCTGCAGCCTCTCGATTCCAACTTTACATGAAGGACACAACTTTGAGCAAGCCTAAACAAGACTAAACAACTTGTTTTGATCATGGTTTGCCAACAATACAAATTAGAGTTTTAAATACATAAATTCCTAAATCTTTAGAACCTAACAATATTGTTTTAGATAATGGCATTAAAGTGTACAATTCTATCGTGTCTCCATTCCAACGGATGAGTTAGGCATGCCATAACAGCCAAACACTAGTAAAGTTTCACCTAAGTTTTCACCTTATTAAAATATAAGAACTTCTTACATAGTTATTGTCCCAAATAAAAATTATCCTAAACGTTTTTGACTAAGAGGTACTGTAAGTTAAATTATAAGACTCTTGAGATTTTTAAATTAATATTATCAAATTAAATCCAAAACTAACTTAAATAAGTCAATTGTGAAAAACAACATCCAAGTGCATTCATCTAAGCTAGATTTGCGTTTGAAATGGGTTGAACTAAGACAAATTGCAAAACCTAAGGATCTTTATCAAGTTTTTACCTAGTTGGATCAACCCTATATGACCCGTTTATTTTTTTCACATACTAAAAAGTTAAGCAAATAAAAAATAAACTAAAGAATATTTATTGTATATCCAAATAGGTTGTAATACAAGTTAGAACTCACTTGGGTATGGGAGAAATGTTGTTTAATCCCCATTTTGGAAATGGAAAAGTGTTCTTATCTTTTTAGTAGAGGCAGAGTGAAGGAGACAATAGTAAACAAGTGGAAAAAATAAGATCAGTGAAGTAAGGCTGGCAATTGGGTCCACCCAGCTGTCAACTAAGAGTTGGATTGGCCGATATTTCAACCGAGAGAGAAGTGAACCTCTATATGAGTTATTATTTATGAATTGGATCGACCAAGTTCTAGGCAAGATTATACAAAATTGTATTTTTTGTAGATTTTATAACCAAACATTGTCCATTTGATATATAAATGTTTGGGAATGTTAGTGAAAGCTCGGAAATGTGTTGATTAAAATTACGGCTTGGTTGATTTTACACTAACTTAATACTAAGTGCGGAATAGTGTAAACACAAGCGTATATGTAAGACAACTACTCTAATCCATATTTAAAGCAACACAGCAGTAAAAATGAAATAAACAAGAGTAGGGAAGAAGGATGCAAACACAAAAAACACCGAGACGTGTTTTCGAAGAGGAAACCGAAGAACTCGGCGAAAAACCTCTCCGCCGCCCTCCAAGCAGAAATCGATCCACTAGACAATCAATTGGCATACATGGGTTAGCAAGAGACCCTCCAAGCCTAATCTACCCGATGTACCTAAGCCCTCCAAGCTCCTACTCCAACAAGGCTTCTCAGAACCGTGTCTTGTCTAGCTCTCCGGATCCCGCAGGAAGCTCCATGTTGCATCTGCCATCCTTGGCTTCTTCCAATGCTTCCCAGCAACTCCAAAACACTCTCTACACTCTGAATAGGTGTGGGTTGTGTTTGGGTACAAATCTCCTCTCAAGCTATGATAATGGGAGAGGGATGGAGAAGAGACTACTATGATTTCTCACTGAGGAGTAGCTCTCTCTAAAAAGATGGGTGTGTGTATTGTAGAAAACCTATCTAGGGTTTTTTTTTTTTCTCTGAATAGCCTGTCCTACATTTGTGGGTAATGAGGGTATATATAGTATGGGTGAAGGGTAAGAAAGTCACTTTTAAAAAACCTCCAGGCAGAATGTTTCGCGATTGTCTTGCGGGAAGGCCTTACCCGCGAGACACTCGCGAAAACGACAGCCTGGCACGACTCTTCAGCTTCTAGTCATGTGCTTCTCACATGGCTCTTTCGCAGGTTAGCTTCCAGCGACACACCCGCAAGATCCACTGATCTTCAATAAAGCTTGAGTCTTCACCAACTTGATACTAAACCCAATACAATTAAATCCCACAAAATACAAGGAAATGAATTAAAGTAATTACAACACATTTTGTCATGGAATAAAGCCAACATAAAACATAGTTGTAAATCACAACTTTACAGTTAGAAACTATTTCAAACTTTTTTTTTTTAATAGTTATAACACTTTATTTGTGATTATTTATTTATTTATTTGCTGAATAGCACTTTATTTGTGATTACCCCATTTTATATATAACTTCATAATTTTCTCTTAAAGACATCTAAACTCATGTGAGTCTTCTTCAAATTGTTATTTGCAAAACCCAACCGGATTGATTGTATCTTGAAAAAAAGTTTATAATAACCCTTTAACAACTTAAGTGTGGGGGTGGGGGGGAATATTGTTGAAGGAAGTGATTTCATTGTGCCTTGAAGCTATTACAATTTCTATTTTTTCTTAAATTTGTCTTGTTTCTTAATTTTTCATTCCATTGTTCTCCAACAATCTTAGTCAATATTTACTGCAATAGAACGAGCAAACGATTTAGATTTAAAGAGGTTTTCAAAGAATGAATCAAGTATTATGAAGATTCAATGAAACAAGGGTTCTTCGTTGGCAAGATGAAGTGATGATTCTTTTATATTGTAGATACATTAAAAAGTCATGTTCATGATTAAACATTTAAAGTACGAAATCTAATATTGAAGAACATTTAAGGTACAAATTCTTATGGACTAACCAAAAGGGTATAATATATAAATCTAACATGGGCTAGAGCCTAGAGGCATTTTCTCTTCTTACTCCGAAAAAGTAGGTGGGAAAAACACTTAGTGCAATCATATCATATCATATTATATATTATATACTATATAATAAAAGTTGGACTTAAAAGCTATGTTTTAACAAAATAAGTGACTTCCCATGTTGCTTAAGAGAGTGTGTTGTGTGTAGTATAACTTGCCCCACCCTCCCTTAAAAGTTACCATAGCTTTTGAGTGGACTTGTGGTGTGTCTTTGTGTTAGAACCCATTTCCCTCTTCTTTGTGTGTGTATGTGTGTTTGTTTCTCAAAAAAAAAAAAAAAAAAACAAAACATGTGACTTACGTTTTCTTTGTATCAACTTTTTTTTTTCTTATGAAAAAAAAAAGTCATAATTTGATAAATAATTTTGGACTCATCATATTACTTAGTAAGATATTTTTTTAGGATTATCAATATAAATTTAATTAGAACTTTTTTTTATAGATAAATACAAATATTTAATTTTTGTTATCAAAATTTTTTCCACACCTTTTTTTTCCCTATCCTAAAATCAGTAACGTTTGAAGCATCATAATTTTTTCGCTTCTGATTATCTATAACACATGCTTTGAAGATAAATTAATTTCTCTAATCAATTTTATCTCATTCAACCAAGACACTTTCTCTTTGCTCACATTGCACACCACGCTTCTTCTAAAAAAAAACATTTCACACCTCACATATTGGACTTCCTCCTATCAGTTTTCTTCTCCGTAACACGTTCTAGCTTTCAACTTTCAAGTTCAAAGTCACCAAACTGTACGGTAAAAAATTATTCCTTTTCTTTTTAATAAAGTTATGTTATTTTTTATTTCTTTCTTTTCAATGCTACAATTATAATTTTTCCCATTTACATTACTGTTTATTTGTTTTTTTATTTTGTTTGGGTTGGTTTGATCTTCCTAGGTAAGTAGTCTGGTTTTTTTTTTTTTTTTCTTGGCAATAGGATTTGAACTCATGTTCTTGATTTTCCATTACATTTATTTCCTAATTCTTGGTATTGAAACAAGTTTTTTTTTTTTTTTTCTCTTTTCTTTTTATTTTTTTCTTAATTCTTCATTTTAACCCAAGTTCTTGAATTAACATTTTTGTTATAACTAATTTTCTTATTCTTTGTATGGTATTAACTTTAGGGCATTCGTGTTTTTGAAAAAGTTTATGGTAGCTATGTGTTTTTTGAGGACTGGTTTGGTATTGGCATTCACTATGATTTTCAATATGTATTTTTGAAGGGTTTTAATCTGTATCATTCTTTGTGAATATTATCTAGATTTTTATTAATTTGAAACTACCAGATATCATTCTAATATTGATTATAGGTAGAACTCTTACCCCTTATTTTATTGAGGTTATCATTTATAAAGTTTTGTTGTTGTGATCAAAAGAGTGCGTCCCCACCCGCTCCCTCCAAGCAAAAACACATCATGGTCATGCATCATGCGAAGCAAGGTTTAGATTACTCACTTACTCTTTATTGATCCTCCAACTTTTTTAGGTAGCTTTTATGGGCATTGCATCTATTATTTATCTCAAAGATGAGGCTTCCATTGCTATAGCAAGAATGGTGGACAGGTATGTATCGCTTTTGCAGGGGTCAAGCTAATATAATAATAAAATAAAATAAAGTTGATTTGTCATTTGAGTGGAGTAAATAATCTTTGTAATATAATATATTAATATTATTATTATATATGATTTTTGGGGAGGCCGAGGTGGCAATTACCCCCTTGCCTCCACCCTTGGGTCCAACTTATTTGCATCCCCAGTAGGTTGTAAAGGTGTGCGTATTAGTTTATTAATATTTTCCCTTAAGACCTTTATAAAGGCATTTCGAAAAGCATCCATTTGACTTTGGTCATTCTAGCTTCTTATGCGACTCTAGAATCTCAATGAAATCTACCAACACCGCCCATGGATGCTGACTTTGATGCCCTTAACTGAATGGTGAAAATCTTTATGCCCTTATCACGAGAACAGATTGTTTAGCTTTTTGTCAAAAGTTTTTTTATTGAAAGTGTTCTAAAGTATACTTTTACCTTGAACAAAATGAAAAAAAGTGGGAAAAAAAAATGTGAAGTTTTAAAAAATGTATATAACAGTTAAAAATTAAACCAAATGCTAAAAATTGATGCCAAATTCACTTACGTGCCCTTGTTGTCTTGCAAACTAAACTATGTGATGTGAAAAAAAAATTCGTTATTGTCACGTACTCTGTTGGCCACAGCAAAGAGTCCCTTGTAACCGAACTTCAATTTTTATTTTTGCATCCATCTTTGTTTCCATCAAGAATAGAATGTCAAACTGTGTGCCCTCTCCAAATCATAGAAGGCTTAAGCCTTAAACTATCCAAGAGTTCCCAAGCTCTTAGCATTTTCAATTAAGGATACTTAGTTGGTGGCGGGGTTGGTCTTTAGCCTCCACCATGTTGATATCTTTTACATGTCTTTGTTTTCTATCCTTGTTGCCTCAATCTTTAGTTGTTGAAATTAGTTGGACTTCCACTTCCGTGGCTTGCTCTTGCGCCTTATAATTTTTTCCCACGCTTGCTTCTTACCTCGCCCACCATTATTTGTTTTGTTGTTATATGCTCATCAATCAAGGGTAATGAATCTAACGATACTCTCACTTTCACTTTGGAAAATTCTTAGATACTTCCGGAGTACGAAAAAATGATGTTTTCTCATCCCCCATTTATGGTAGACCCCACCATGAATTTAATGAATGGACTCCACTATGAATGTGAGAGGAGTGAGCACCATTCTCCTTGCTCCAAGGGTACTTAAAAATTACTCCTGGTTTTTATATTCACTTTCATATTTTAAATGTATTTTTATTTTTTAAAATGTGAATGTTTTTATATTAATTGTGGATATTTGTATAAATAGTGGAGGTAAACTAAATAATTAGAGTCATTAAACAAAAGTCTTATTTCGTTTCTTTTTCTTTTTTAATAATTTAATAGTTAGGAAAATAAAATTTTGAACCCTAAATATCTTCATTGAAAAACCTTAATTGAATAAACCTAAAAGTTAGAGAACTAAAATGAAATTTGAAAAAACTTAGAAAGTCAGTTTTGCATTCTTTTTTTTGTTTGACTACGGTCTAATTTGCAAAGAAGTCAACAAGTAATTGGGTGACCTTAAATCGGCGAGGAGTGTGCGTGAAGCACATGGTCCCCTCAACAAGAGGCATGTCATGTGTTAAGAAGTGGGATCCAATCCAACCATCCAAGTTGCACAACACTGATCTCATATAAAGAAAAAAAAAATGTTATGTGTCGAATGCCCGGAGATTGACAACGTAATTTTTGGCAATGTTATGAATACCATTTTGGAACTAGTTTCGGTTTATCCAGTAGAAAGGAATATTTTAGTACCGGCTTATTTCGGCGTACCGTTTCAAAGTGTTTCGTGGTTCCTAAAATATATATATATTCTTATACAACATAAAATTATCAATTTAAGGAAGTAAATAACTAAATATCAAACAATACAAACTATTTTAGTCTTAAATCTTAACATAAAAAAATGTATTACTTTTTTTAGTTAAATAATAATACAAGTTAATAAAATAAATATTAAAAATGCTTAATTAATTGAGTTTAGTATTTTTTTTTTTAATATCAAGATAAAGTTAAACAACTAAATATTAATTTGCTTAAACCCATAAATTTTTATTCTTTCTTTTTTCTTTCTTATTTATTTATTTATTTTCCCCTTAATTACCCACTACATTAATTATTGAGTTTGTGTGAAACATTAGCTATCTACCACGTGTGCAAAGTGCAATACACATCCCAATAAAATAATTAAACTCATAGATAAAATCTCTTGATCTATCAGATGGTAGAATAAAAAAGAAATAATTTTGTTTAAATATCTCCCCCATTTATTACCCTACCTACCCTCACAACTCATTCTACACACTTCTGCTTCTCTCTCTTAACTCTTTCATGTTCAAAATCCTCTTGAAGAAGAAGAACAATTCCTTCTGCTCATTGCCTCGTTCTTGATTCCGAAAGCAGATAAGTATGTATTTAACTTGTTTTCTCTTTCGTTCTCTCTATCTCACACACAAGCATTCTCTCATATCACCCCCATACCTCAAAACCTCCCTCTTTCCCTCTTTCTATTCTATTCAGACCCATAACTCATAACGGCCAAATCTTGTATTTCGGCCGAAATTGACCGAAACGTCCTGAAACTCACTGGAATAGACTGAAATTTAATCTAAGGTGGAACAAGGGGGATTACCATTCCAATTTATATGCCGGTACGAGATTTTCTGGCCATTCCGGTCGGAACAAAATGGATTTAATAACATTGGTTTTTGGAATGGGATGGTGGTCCCCACTTGATGAGTCAGTGCATGATTCATTCACCCCTCAAGTGAAGTGAGTGCGACCACTCTCTCTACACTAGTTCGTATTTTAATGTTTGAATGTGCTGTACAATATTGCAAGTTGCAAAGGTATATGATACTTGTAAGATTTCCTTGTAAGATTTTGGAAATCTATTTGGTTAGGTACATGATAGATTGTGAATTTGTTATGATAAGAGGATCTTTTGGTGGGCCATTCGGGTGTAATCAATCAAGAGGGGGCTTTGACCGTAAATGAATCAAGCTGCTTACGAGGAGCTTGAACTCCAGTCAGAAAAAAAGATTTGTTTATGTTTGTTAGTTTGTTTAAAAAATAAGTTAAATTCAAGTCTAAGTTTAAACTTGACAATTAAATGAAGTGGACCTAAAATTAATGGGTAATTATTGGGTACGCCCGGATTATTATAAATGCGTACTTACTCCTATCACATAACTATGGGTCTTACTAATTAAATTTATAGTGGGGCCTACAATTTATGTGAGAGGGGGGAGTACGTATTTATGATGCTCTTGGAGTATTCAATAATTTTCCAAAATTAGTAATACGTTTGTAAACAAACACTTGAACATTAAAGTAGATTCGAATTTATGTTGTATTATCATTATGTGTCTTTATATAAACTTGTCTAAAAATATAATTATATAGTGTTAGGACATATGTGTTTCACTTTTTAAGAACATATGTCATTAATTTTATGTAATTGGCTAATCCTTTGACAAAACGCACTTTACTTGTAATTGGGTAGATCTAGGATGTATTGAAATACTTCAAGAAACTATGTTTCAAGATCAAGTGTGGAAGCCTTCAAGTCTGTCCAAGAAAACAAGCTGAAAGTGCAAGATTACTAAAGCTCAATAGCTAGTATGTGTCGAGGTTTAGAAAGCTATTCCAGCCCGTAAGCTCGACACCTTCTCGACACCTTCTAGCTGTCGCGGTTTATGCAAATCAGAATTTTGATATAATTTCTTGGGATCCGTGAATGTGTCTTTGGGCCTTCTTTCCTCCTAACCCTAGACATATAAAAGGATTGTTTTTAGGGCCGTCAAACTGTATACAAGTTGCACAAGTATTGAGAAAACTCTGTTGGAGCAAATTGTGACCAGAGAAGAAGTTCTTGCCCTAGTTCATCTCTTCTAAAGAAGTTGCTGTGTATTTTCACCTTTGAGTTTTGTGACCAAGCATCTTCTTGATCTTCATTGTGCAGGATGAACTGAAGAACTTTGCAGCCAACCTCTCTTTCAGTTGGTGTTTGAAGTCGCGTACTGGGATCCGCACAAACTGGTTAGTCACGTACTTGGGAGCCGTGCATCAAAAGGGGGAACTGTCACTACAGAACAAGTCCAATTGGGTATTGGGGTAAGGGTTCAACTGTAGGTTGGTAAGGTACTTGGGATTCCTTTACTTGTAACCGCTTATTGTGATAATAGTGGAGTTTCGGGAGTGGTGACCTGAAAATCACCCGGTGGAGTTTTTGCTGTAAGGGTTTTTCCCATTCGTAAACAAATCACCGTGTCATTTAATTTCTGCTGCATATTTAGTTTATTGGTGATTTGTTTGTGCTTCCACGCGTTTTCTTGTTAAATTGATTAATTAATAACTTGGCTAATTAATCACACTGTGATTAGGGTTTAATATTTGCTGTGTTTGATCCATTGACCCCTGTTTGTCATGGATAGAGGACAGTCTTTAATTATACCTCCTTTATTTTATGGGACTAACTATGCATACTGGAAAGTATGCATGAGAGCTTCTTTGCAGTCCTTAGATGAAAAAGTATGGCAAGCTGTAGAGATTGGCTGGACTAAGCCAAAGGAAGCGCCGGCCGATTAGGATGAAGCCAAGATCGAGGCGGAAAACTTCAGCAGCAGGGCATTGAATGCGTTGTTCAGTGCGGTCACCATTGAGGAGACCATCCTCCAGACAACCTATGAAGGAACAAAGGCTGTCAAAGATTCAAAGCTTCAGAGGCTCACTACAAGCTTTGAAGAGATTAAGATAGAGAAGGATGAGTCGTTTGATGAGTTCTATGCCAAGCTCAAGGACATAGTGAACTCAGCTTTCAATCTTGGGGAAACCATCCTTGAACCCAAGATTGTGAGGAAAGTGCTCAAATCTCTACCCGAGAGATTCCATGCCAAGATTACGGCGATAGAGGAATCAAAGGATATTGACAAGATTCCTTTGACTGAGCTGGTTGCAAACTTGCAGACCTATGAGATAGGGTTATCTAGGATTGGCAAGTCGAGTAAAGGCAAGAGCATGGCCTTGAAGGCAAAGAACAGTGATACAGATGAGTCTTCCGATGATGAAGATTCCAAGATGAAGTCCTACATCACCAGGCAGTTCAAGAAATTCATGAAGAATGCCAATGGAAAGGGCTTTGACAAGGATCGCAAGCAATCCAGTTCTTCTCAGTTTAAGAGCCAAGACAAGGGAAGAAGGATGCTAAGGATGGCGGTCAGTACACTGTTCCCACAGAACCTAAGTGCTTTGGGTGTCATGGGTTTGGACACATGAAACATATGTGTCCTACATATCTCAAGAGTATTGGGAAAAGCAAGGCACTTGCTGCAACCTTGAGTGACACTAAGTCTGAAGATGATTCCGACAATGAGGATGACGGAATCTTAAATGCCTTCACTGCCACGGTCAATCCTACTGAAGGGATTGTTAATGAAGTGGAAGAAGAAGAAGAATTGGTGGATTCTAAGTATGAGAAGATGGATGATCAAGATGATATCCATTCAACCTATGAGAAACTATACAAGCTCTCTGAGAAGCATGAGAAACTATATAGGCTGGCCACCAAGAAGCTCAGTGATGTGGAACTTGATCGTGAAGGACTTTACACAAAGTTTGATGAAGCGAATCAAACGATTGGTGCATTGAGGTTTGAGAATAATTTCTTGGCTGAGAAGACCAAGAAGCTTGAAGCGGAACTATTTCAAGTTAGAGCTCAATTGGAGAGGACTTCAAGTGCAAAGCTTGATGAGATGCTCAGCAATCAGAAATCTGCTTCAGATCGAACAGGTTTAGGGTATGGTTTTTCTTCCTCTAATACTACTTCTACTAGTGCTACTGTTTTTGTTTCTCCTACTAATAATACTAAAATTGAAAACATTGATATTAAAACTGAATTAGCTAGTGAGAACCTAGACAAGGGTAAATCTATCTTAGGAGCACCCCCTAAGTAGGATAAGAAAGATGTTAAAAACCCTAGGGCTAAGAAGGCTAACTCTCAAAAGCCTAAACAGAAGAAGCAACATCTTTGTCATCATTGTGGAGCTGCTGGTCATACTCGACCGAATTGCTATAAATGGTTGGCCACTCAACAGAGCAACAATATGATAGCATCTGGAAGCCAAAATCAGCTTCAATCCTCTCTTGCTCCTCTTGGAGATCTTCTGAAAGCCCTCATGTTCCTTTCGAACTTGAACGGTTTCAATTCTTCCCCCTCACCGCCGGTTCAAGGGTTCAATCAAAGGAAAAATTCTTCCAAGGTGTGGAAGAAAAAGGACTCTAAGTGATTTTATCACTTTCTTCTATCTTCTTGTTTTTGTTTGTTGCATTACTTGTGTTTTGCATTTTTTTTTTAGTCAATCTAGTTTTTGCTTTGCTTTGATAACATGTTTTTTTTTTGTTTATTTTCAGTTTTGTTTATTTTGTTTTTGATATAAAAAAAAATTTTTGAAAAATTAAAAAAAAAAAAAAAAAATAGTGTGTGTTATGTGTACATTGGTAGTTGTGTACCTTGGATGGCCATTGAAACAAAATTTTCTAAACTTTGTATCTTTTGTAGCTTAGATGAGCATCTCTATGCACAACTAAGCAAGTGAGCTATGTGGCTCTTGTTTGTGATGAGTAAGATTAAGTTATCTTTTGAACTTAACACTCATATCACTCTTTTTGACGGGTAGGACTAGAAAATCCTAAGAGAAAGGCATAAATAACCATTTCACCACTGTTGCCTGCCAATCATAATATGACACCTGTATGCTTTGGCATAGCAAAAGTGCAGTGTCAAAGACATCCGTATGCTTTGGCATAGCAAAAATGCAATGTCTATGCTTAACATGTTGGGTATTTCTTTTCTCTATTTTATATGCCCATGCATGATATGCTTAAAAGAAAATATGCAAAGAAAATAAAAAGCAAAAAGATTAAAATGCTTTAATTATGATTGTAAGTGTGTTTTCTAGGAGATGTGGGAGTTATAGGATGTACCTCAAAGGTGATAGTCCCTATCAAATAGTTATGATTGTGTGTGAGTTAAAGTTATTTTCTCATATCTCAGATATAACATGTATACATATATGCAATCTTGCGATGTTTTTCACACACAACACACAATATTCTTTGCTACTCTTGATACATGTGCAAGTACAATGTGATTTTCCATCATAAGTGTTTACATGTGCTTATGTATGCTCACTAAATTGTCTTGACTTGTTTTTGAAATACAAAATTGGTTAGACTTGTTTAGTGTGTGTGTGTGTGTTTCTGAGGATCCATATGCTTAAAATGTTTGATGAGAGATGATTTTGAGAGCTTAATATGTTGATTGGATCATTAGTTGAGGTTCATGTTGGATTGCATTCATATCTGTGTTTTTCACTTCTCGAAAAACTGTTTTCAAAAGCAAGCTTGACACCTCCTCGATACCTAGCTATCTGTCAAGATTCTCCAGCTTTTCTTTATCGCAAGGGGGAACTGTCACTACAGAACAAGTCCAATTGGGTATTGGGGTAAGGGTTCAACTGTAACTTGGTAAGATACTTGGAATTCCTTTACTTGTAACTACTTGTTGTGATAATAATGGAGTTTCGGGAGTGGTGACCTGAAAATCACCTGGTTGGGTTTTTGCCGTAAGGGTTTTCTCTATTCGTAAACAAATCACCGTGTCATTTAATTTCTGCTGCATATTTAGTTTATTGGTGATTTGATTGTGCTTCCACGCGTTTGCTTGTTAAATTGATTAATTAATAACTTGGCTAATTAATTAATTGGTTTAATCACAAGGGGTTATTCAGTTTGTGGCCTATCATATAATCTTGAAGCTGGATTGTTTAAGTTGAGGGGTAATGAAATATAGACTCGTATGCAATTTACACACTTAAAATTACACATTTTTGCTTCAAATTTTGGATTCATAATATGCAATTCCGAGTTGAGGTAGCAATTAACGAACATGTCATCACAACATATAGACGGAATGACTTAATCAAAAATGATATGTAACATTAGGGTCCAAATTTTAAATGGTGTCATATCTCATCAATGCCTATTAATTAATTTAGCACTTATATTTTTTTTATAGATATAATAAAATTTAAATCTCTTTTTGGTATAGACATGATTTAAACTCAAAATCTTTTAATTAATAAAAAAAAATTCCCTATTTGATGTTCAACCACATCTTTTTTATTTCATTAGCATTAATTTATAGGAAATAAAAACTTAATAGATATTGTTAATCAATACATATGCCTAAACAATTTTGTTATTTTTTTTTTAAATTACTAGTTTTTAAGTTTATTATTACACACCTCATTAAAAAAAATGAATAATTCACATGTTAAAGTTAAAAAAATGACACCCCGTACGGAGCACATAGTTCAATAAGAGGTAGAAAGGTGTATAAGAAAAAAAGATCTTTGTAATATGATTTGGTGGGACGCGTCATTAATTTTGATGTTGGAGTTGAAAGATTCCCTCTACACACCTTTCATTGCCACCATACATGATCAAACATTTGAACATTAAAGTCGATTTAAATTTATTATATAATTTCTAATACGATCAAAGTGAGGCTTTCTTCCTTATTTTTCTCCATACAGTTTGGAGTCAAAAGAAAATTCACCCACCTAGCCTCTACTCCATTGTCCAAAACAATTGATTGAATGAAATAATTTTGCCTATCCTTCATAATATTGAATAAAAACCATCAGTCTCAAAAATACTTTATACTCTATTGATTGTGATATGCCATGTGTTTTTTATTTTATTTTTTTTATTTTAAATTTTAGTTATTTTATAGGTAAAATAAAATGAATACACCATAACAAATTATGATTAGTGAAGTATAAAATGGAATAGAAATAGTGGTTTTGTATTCCATAACACCACCATAGGTAACAAAGACAAAGACAAATTATCTTTCAATTACTACCATTTATTTATAAGAAAGGAAAATGATCCATGATCACAAGAGCCAAAACATACATGCTAATTGGCCACCATTTATTTCAAAGTTCTTAGCAATATATATATATATATGGGAGAGACTTTTGTCTAGTGACCAGTTCCACTAGACATGCTAGGAAATGGATACATGTCCAAAATTGGACACGTGTTCACATCTCAGCCTGTCCTATGAAACTGGTCACTGGACACAAGCCCAGCCCTATATATATTACATAAAAGCAACTATTCCTATGAAGATTATATTTGGAATGGAGTGAGATGGGGGAGAGAAGAAAGGGAGGGGAAGAGTGCTGACGTATACTAATATTTTAAAACAATTTGACTGGCACAAGGTTCAAAGCTGTTTTCTTACTAGTAGTAAGGCTAAGACCAGCTTCCTCTTCCATGTTGATATCTTCCTCTTTCATCCCATTAGGTAATTTCCAATTGAAACAATATAAAAGATTTGCAAGTGCAAGCTCAATTGTTGTTGTTGCCATATACATCCCAGGACAATGTCTTCGACCAGATCCAAATGTCAATAACTGAAAATTTTGACCTTTATAATCAATGGAGTTATCCATGAACCTCTCTGGGATGAATTCTTCTGGGTTCTCCCAGTATTTAGGATCTCGTCCTATTGCCCAGGCATTAACTTGCACTAACATTTTTGGGTAAATGTCATAACCATTGATCTTAAAGTGTGACATGGTTTCTCTTGGAAGAAGTAGAGTTGCTGGAGGATGCAATCTAAAAGTTTCTTTAACTATCATCTTTAGATAATGAAGGTGGTCAATGTCGCTTTCAGTGACTTTCCCTTTATTTCCAATGAAATTTCTAACTTCATCTTGTGCTTTTTTCATCAATCTGGGTGTTAGGTTCTAAGGTCTTAGGATTTTATGTATTTAGAACTCTAATTTGTAATGTTGGCAAACCATGATCAAAACATTGTATTTAGTCTTATTTAGACTTGCTCAAAGTTGATTTAATATTGTAAAGTTGGAATCGAGTGGCTGCAGAAGTACTTGGGACTTTCGGCCTGGCTCGATCGATCGAAGAATAGACTCGATCGATCGAAAATCGCACAGGTTGATTTTTCTGCAGAATTTCCAACTCAACCTTACTTCATTAAACGTTTAGGGTTTTATGTTTTTACCCTAGGTATATAAACTAAACCTTAGCCACGTTTTTGTGGGTTGTCCATATTGCTTTGTTGCTCATACATTGCTATTTTGTGTGAATCTCTTGTGAGATCTTTGAGGAGCTTTCCTTTACACAAAACTTAGGGTTTTCAAGGTAGAGATGATTTCAACATCTTGAAGATCATTACCGTTGCAACCATTGGAACTTAAAAGAAAAGCAAGCGGGGAGCTTGTAGCTGATTGAGGAATTCAAGAAAGAAGTAGTCCGTGGATTCGGAGCCTGCGCGTGGTCGTGTCAGGAAGTTCTACTGGTGGGTAGTATTAGGAAGTCGAGCGGGGAGCTTGTAGTCCTTTTGTAAGAACTTCAATTCTTTCATAGTGAATTCTGTTATGCCTTGAGGATCGGTGGGTCAAATCCTCCCCAGGTTTTTACCGTGTGGTTTCCTGGGTGATCATATCTTGTGTTCATTTATTTTCCGCTGCATTATTATTCTTGATATGATTGTTTGATTGCTTTAACCTAGAATTGCATAATTTGACTAAGTAACAACTTGGCTAATTAATCTAGGCTACGCAATCTGGTTGTTTAAGGGGTCTAAATTTCCATCAAGTGGTATCAGAGCAGGTAGCTCTTTTTGTTTGAGATTTTTAATCTCTGAGTTGATCCTTGACCCCTGTTGTCATGGATTCTTGGAAAATTTTTCTGCTTATTTGTCAACTTATCTATTTGTCATCTTTGCCTTTTGTTGTTTTTGTTAAATCTTTCTTTAAGTATATTGGCATAATCACATGTGATAAGAATTATGTATGTTATACTGCTTTAACCACCTTAAAGGCACGTGATTCTTGTCTTTGGTATTTGGATAGTGATTGTTCCAGGCACATGACAAGAAATAAAGGTTTATTCAAAACTCTCTTTGAAGGAAAGATTGGGATAGTCACTTTTGGAGATGGAAGTAAATCTGTGATCAGAGGCATTGGTACTGTGGACATTCCAGGATTGCTAGTGTTTGAAGATGTTTGGTATGTTGATGGATTAAAGGCCAATTTACTCAGCATAAGTCAGATTTGCGACAATGGATTAAATGTCCTTTTCACCAAGTATGAATGTGAGATACTTGATGGAGGAGGTGACTGTATGTGTGTTGGTGTAAGGACAGCTGACAACTGTTATGGCATAACACCAAGTGTAAACAACAAATGCTTTAGTGCAAAGATTGATCAAGTTGATTTATGGCATCAACGGTTGGGGCATGCCAGTCATAAGCAATTAGAGAAGATTTCCAAGTGTGAGGCAGTTATCGGTTTACCTAAATTTGAGAAGATTGATAAGTGCATTTGTGGACCATGTCAGATAGGTAAACAAGTAAAATCCAAGCATCCGTCTGTGACTAGTGTTCAAACTTCAAGACCTTTAGAGTTATTACACATTGATCTCATGGGTCTTGCCAGAGTTCAAAGTTTGGGTGGAAAGAAGTATATTCTAGTTGTTGTAGACGACTTTACGAGATATACTTGGGTTGTGCTTTTGAAAGATAAAGCTGAGGCTCCTGAGAAGATGATTCATTTATGCAAGAAATTGCAGGTTGAGAAAGATGCTGTGATAGCCAGAATCAGAAGTGATCATGGAAGAGAATTTGAGAATACCAAGCTGGCTACTTTTTGCAATGATCAAGGCACTCACCAAGAGTTCTCATCACCCAAGACACCTCAACAGAATGGGATTGTGGAAAGGAAAAACAGAGTTGTTCAGGAAATGGCATGAGTCATGTTACACAACAAAAAGTTGCCAAAGTCTTTCTGGGGAGAGGCTGTCAACACTGCTTGTCATACACTAAATCGGGTGTATTTTAGACCTGACTCCAAGAAAACTCCCTATGAACTCTGGAGAGGGAAGAAACCTGTTGTCAAGTATTTCAGGATATTTGGCAGTGACTGTTACATTCTACGTGATAGAGAGAACCTAGAAAAGTTTGATGCAAAGAGTGACAAAGGATACTTTCTAGGATACTCTTCCACCAGCAGAGCTTATAGAGTGTACAATCTGAGAATCAAAACAGTCATGGAATCTTCAAATGTTGTGATAAATGATGAAGTATGTTCAGAAGCTTCTTCAGAAAGCACTGTTCCTGCTCAAGATAAGTCTTTAGAGGTTAATGATTCTCCTCTTACTGAGTATGTTGGGAAACATAGTGAGGAAGAGCTGCTGGTGTTGAATGATACAGTCTCAGTACCATCAAGTTCAGAACCATCCACTCCGGTTCATGACACTCGACAGGTACAAAGTGAGTTCAGTCCTCTAGATGAACAGAAAGGTACTACAACATCTCTTGTTAAACGTCCATCCTCTAGAGTGAGATTGAATCATCCTTCTACAAATATATTGGGTAGTCTGAATGATAACATGAGATTGAGATCAAAAGCCTTGAATGTGATCACTCACTCATGTTATTTGTCGCAATTTGAACCGAAAAAGGTAGATGAAGCACTTCAAGATGCTGATTGGGTAAATTCCATGCATGAAGAACTTCATCAATTTGTTCGGAATGATGTGTGGGAATTAGTTCCTAGGCCTGAAAATTTAAATGTGATTGGAACTAAATGGATCTTTAAGAACAAGTCAGATGAACATGGCACCGTGATTAGAAACAAATCAAGACTTGTTGCACAAGGATACACACAAGTGGAAGGAATTGATTTTGATGAGACCTTTGCACCAGTTGCAAGATTGGAATCCATTCGGATACTGTTGGCCATTGCAAGTCACCTAAACTTCAAGTTGTATCAAATGGATGTCAAAAGTGCTTTCTTAAATGGGATGTTACAAGAAGAGGTGTATGTTGAGCAACCTAAGGGATTTGTGGATTCTCACAGACCGGATGATGTATACAAGTTGAAGAGAGCCCTCTATGGTTTGAAACAAGCTCCTAGGGCTTGGTATGATAGATTGACTGCATATCTCACTGAGCATGGATTCAAAAGAGGATCTGCAGATACAACTCTCTTCATAAGAAAGGATAAGACTGGTTTTGTTGTAGCTCAAATTTATGTTGATGACATTGTTTTTGGTGCTACTAATGATTCTCTTGCTCATTCTTTTGCAGATGAAATGAAGGCAATGTTTGAAATGAGCTTGGTTGGTGAACTGACTTACTTTTTGGGATTGCAGGTAAAGCAAACAGAGTCCGGCATCTACATCAATCAAGCTAAATATGCAAGGAATTTAGACAAAAGATTTGGACTGGACAAAGCTGCTCATGCTAGAACACCAATGGCTGCAAATGCAAAATTGACACTAGATCCATCAGGTGAGTCTGTTGATATTACTTTGTATAGAAGCATGATTGGATGTCTTTTGTATTTAACTGCTAGTCGGCTTGATATCTCTTATAGTGTTGGTGTTTGTTCTAGATTTCAGTCTAATCCTAAGGTTTCTCATTTAAATGCTGTTAAGAGAATTATCAAATATGTGAGTGGAACCTGTGATTATGGATTGTTTTACAGCAAAGAGTCAAATTTGTCTCTTGCTGGTTTTTCTGATTCTGATTGGGCTGGGAATGCTGATGATAGAAAAAGCACCACCGGGGGGTGTTTTTATGTTGGAGCCAATCTTGTGGCTTGGATGAGTAAGAAACAAAATTCTGTTTCTTTATCCACTGCTGAAGCAGAATATATTGCTGCTGGGAGTTGCTGTTCCCAACTCCTTTGGATGAAAAAGCTTTTGAGTGATTATGGGATTCCTCAAGACACCATGGTTGTCTATTGTGATAATTCTAGTGCTATTGATATTTCTAAAAATCCTGTTCAACACTCTAAGACCAAACACATTGAACTTAGATATCACTTCATTAGGGATTTGGTTGAAAAGAAAATTGTTGTTCTTGAGTATATCCCTACTGATCGTCAAAACGCTGACATCTTCACCAAACCTCTTGATGGAAGTAAGTTTGAGACACTTCGTCAAGTGATTGGTGTTCTTCGGTGTCCCTAAGTTGTTTTTGACTTTCATGGTCCTTGTGCTTCATCGCTTTTTTCCTTTGTGACCATTGTTCTTTGGTTTTTGTGTTTTTGTTCTAGGACTTGCATTGCATTACATTCATGCATTTCATTCTAGGATTTATTTGTTTTCTCTTTTAATAATTAAAAAAAAAAAAAAAAAAAAAAAGGAAAAGGAGGAAGCAAAAATTATGTTTAACATGATGTTTCTTGGTTTTTGAAAATAAGGTTGGTCAATTTATTTACACATAACATGTCTTATGTACCTTGTTTAGCTTTGATGAACTTATTCATTGCACTTGACTAGTAGAAACTTTGTAGTGCATGTTGTGTGGGAAAGATGTGTGTGGTTATTAATCACTTTGTCTTGATCTTGAAGTCACATGTTATTTGACTGTCGGACTTGATCCTTTTGAGAAAGGCATAAATAACCATCTCACCACTGTTCACTAGCCAATCATGAACACCTTAGTGCATATCATAAGATTTTGTGCTCGAGAAAGTGTAGCACATGCACAAAAAGAACATAAGGTGTAGCCTCTTTAAATGCTTAAATACTTAATGCTTAAAACTGCTGTGTAATATTAGGCTTGATGCCATTTCACATAATCTAATCTGGTGTGTACTATTAGGCTTGATGCCATTTCACATAATCTAATCTGGTGTGCATTATTAGGCTTTATGCCAAATTTCACCTAAATAATGGGGCAAAATACAAGAAACTTACATGATTGCAAGCTTTTGTTCTAGGAGATGTGGGAGTTATAGGATGTAACTCTTTAGGTGATAGTCTCTTTTGAATTTTATGTGATGAATTTTGTAGACTTTGTGATTGATTGCTATTCACATATCACCTCACATGTATCTCAAGTTTTTGCTAGTATCACACACTACACAAGTTATTCTTTGTTAAACACTGTACATGCTAGTGTGTGTTTTTGGTCTGACCAACCAAGTTTGAAAATATCTTGAGATTTGTGCACAACATATCTGTTGCTTGAGAAAATTCAATGGGAGATTGATTGAAATTTGTTTTGAGAAAATTGGGTTCAAAATTTTGGGTTTTTTGACAGAGCATTCCATCTCATACTCATGCATTTGGTTTCTTCAATTTAATGCTTTGAGGAGTTATTTTCAAAATTAGGTTTGTGTATTTCAAAAACTGTGATTTTTCTAAAAATTCAGTGAGCCTCTGCCCATTTCGATCGATCCAGCCTGTTTTTCGATCAATCGAAAAAGTGCTCTCATTTGTCTTAAAATGACTGTGTGTTTCGATCGATCGAATGTAATTTTCGATCGATCGAATATCGTGGAAAAGCCTTTTTAAAAGTTCAGATATGACTTTTTAAAACTCACTATTCAAACTTTTCAAACTTTTTCTTCTCTCTCTCCGAGTTGGCAAGGCTCCACATTGCGATTTTTGTCGTTTTCTTCCGAAGTTTTTGCATAATCTCTCTCTCCTCAAGCCGGTAAGACTCTTTTGTCCTTCCTTTTGAATTTATTTTCATGTTTTCATGCATAAATCCATGCATTTGAGGGTGATTTTCGGACTTTGCATATTTGGGATTTTCTGTTGATTCAAGTCTTATTTTATGCAATTGATCATTGGGTTTTTGTGGGGACACATCATAAACATGATTCTTACATGTTAATTTGATCAATTTTGAGTTTGGTGAAAAATTGAAAAATCTAGGGTTTGTTCTTGATCCGAATTGGGGCTTTTGTTAAATTGGGTAGAATTTGATGAAATTGGCTTGTTGTGTTGTCGTAATTAAGCATTATAATCTATGTGATGTGTTTTGTAATGCTCAATTCATCATTATATTTAAAAAATTTCAACAAGTGGTTCTCAATTTTTGGGATTTTTGATAGAAATTCCCTGTTCAAGCCAATTTTGTCAAATTACTCTAAATTAAACTTAATTGTTTACTGCATTAGATCATGCATCACAACATTTTATTGTTCATGCATCATATAGATTTTTTTTTTTTTGTTCTATATTCTTTATTGTGCTAATTTGCAGTCTGCCCTTGGTTTTGTTTTCTCTTGTTCTTTGTGGTTTTCACTTTGTGTCTCTGTCCTTTCCTTAGCACTATGCCCAAGAAGACTAGAGCCCGTAGGAATGTTCCCTCACCTTCTCCTTCACCCCCTCCATCCTTTGATCGTGAGAAGTTTTCGAGTGAGAAAAACCAAGAGACTTTTGAGAAGCTAAACATTAGGAGAAAGATATGTGCTGAGCGTTCTGTGTTGTTAGATGAACTCGATCCTGCCATTAGGGCAAATTTTGAGCGTCGGGGCTGGTTACCCTTGGTGGATGTTTCTGATCCTCCTCCACCATCTGCCTTGATAAGAGAGTTCTACTCGAACATCTCTATCCGCATCTATGATTTCGATACTCTAGTCAAGAGTTGGATACGAGGCGTAGAGTATACCATTACTCCTCAGATAGTGGCTGCTGCTCTAGGGGTACCATTGGTTCTGCATCCTGTTTATCCATATGACGTGTCTCCTGAGATTAGTGATGTCTTGTCTCACATCACTGGGACTACTGTCCAGTGGGGTTCTGATCCTCGGATCACTTCTGCTGAGCTCTCCGGGTTACACTATCTGTTCTTTAGGATAGCTTGTCATTCTATCTGGCCCATTTCCCATGTTCACTCTATTCCTCTTGAGAGGTGTGTATTTTTGTACGCTCTGGTTACTAATGCTCCTATTAGTTTTCCCCATCTTTGTCTTCGTTCTTTGAATGATGTTTATAGGAGTTCATCTTCTGCTTATGCTCTTGTACATCCTATTTTCATTCATAGGTTTCTTCTTTATCTTGATATTAGTGGCTTTCCTTCCTCTGAGCCCGTTCATGTGATAGCTCCTATAGGTGCGTCTTTTCTTAGACAGAGGGCCGCTCATCTTCGAGCTGGTTCTAAACACCCTAGGTCTGCGCCCTCTAGTAGCGCACCTCCTCCTCCTCCTTCTTCTTCTGCAAGTCTTGCTAGTGAGGATATTCCTAATCCAGTTGGTGATGATGCTGCTGCTGCTGATATTCCTCCACCTCCTTCGGCCGACTTCGATGTTCGTCGTACTTTGGAGATTGTCATGACCGTTCAGGCGGCTCATGGTCTGATTTTGGTGGACTTGCTGGACGAGATTCGTGCTCTCCGAGCTGATTTTGCGCGTCTTCATTCACCCTCACCACCTCCTTTTGATGGCGACTTGTGATTGTCCTTTGGCATTCCGTCACAAAAAGGGGGAGTGGAGTTTTTGTAGTTAAGGGGAGATTTTCTTTGTTTTAGTGGAGCTAGTGGAGTTTTAGATTGTATCTAGGTGCTTCACTTTGTATATCATTTTTTTTTTTGGGATATTCATGTTAGGGGGAGTAACATTGATTGATATACATGTTATTTTTTATTGATTCTTGTTGTTTTGTGATTCACTGCGTATTGATTTATATTGATTGAGTTGATCATTAGTATATGTCTTTATTTTGTGTTATGTGAATCTTACAAGAATTTTATACCTGTTGTTTTACTCTTTACTGTCACACATGCGTTTATGCGTTTGTTGAGTATTTCAGGATTATACAGGTTGATTCAACTAAGCTACTGTCTACACTTGCAACTGATGGATAGTAGTTAGGCTGAATTTGAATTTATGAGCATTATCTTTGTAAATGGCTTTTTACTTGTAAAACTTTGAGCTTTTATTGAGGGTTTTGTCACGGATTGCCAAAGGGGGAGTTTGTTAGGTTCTAAGGTCTTAGGATTTTATGTATTTAGAACTCTAATTTGTAATGTTGGCAAACCATGATCAAAACATTGTATTTAGTCTTATTTAGACTTGCTCAAAGTTGGTTTAATATTGTAAAGTTGGAATCGAGTGGCTGCAGAAGTACTTGGGACTTTCGGCCTGGCTCGATCGATCGAAGAATAGACTCGATCGATCGAAAATCGCACAGGTTGATTTTTCTGTAGAATTTCCAACTCAGCCCTACTTCATTAAACGTTTAGGGTTTTATGTTTTTACCCTAGGTATATAAACTAAACCTTAGCCACGTTTTTGTGGGTTGTCCATATTGCTTTGTTGCTCATACATTGCTGTTTTGTGTGAATCTCTTGTGAGATCTTTGAGGAGCTTTCCTTTACACAAAACTTAGGGTTTTCAAGGTAGAGATGATTTCAACATCTTGAAGATCATTACCGTTGCAACCATTGGAACTTAAAAGAAAAGCAAACGGGGAGCTTGTAGCTGATTGAGGAATTCAAGAAAGAAGTAGTCCGTGGATTCGGAGCCTGCGCGTGGTCGTGTTAGGAAGTTCTACTGGTGGGTAGCATTAGGAAGTCGAGCGGGGAGCTTGTAGTCCTTTTGTAAGAACTTCAATTCTTTCATAGTGAATTCTGTTATGCCTTGAGGATCGGTGGGTCAAATCCTCCCCAGGTTTTTACCGTGTGGTTTCCTGGGTGATCATATCTTGTGTTCATTTATTTTCCGCTGCATTATTATTCTTGATATGATTGTTTGATTGCTTTAACCTAGAATTGCATAATTTGACTAAGTAACAACTTGGCTAATTAATCTAGGCTACGCAATCTGGTTGTTTAAGGGGTCTAAATTTCCATCACTGGGGTTCTTAGCAAGCTCTGCCATTGCCCATATCATGGTAATTGCACTAGTGTCAACTCCACCTAAAAATATATCCTGATAAACAAATATAGTAACAGGTAAGTAGATGAACATGGCTAATTTGAAAAGGTAAGTATAGTTAAAAAGAAAAAATGGGATTAATAAAAGATTGGCAGCTTACAAAGATGACTGCCTTTATGTTATGTTTTGTGAACCGAGCAACATCGCCAAACTCAGCTTGCTCCCTTTCAATTCTCAGTAGCACATTGATAATGTCTTCATGCTCTGGTTTTGTCCTCTCAGGATCAAGATGGAGATCAATGACCTGTTGGAATAAAGTATCCAACTCATGAAAATGCCTTTGAAGCCTTTTAAATCTACCAGAGAAAGTGTCTATAATCCATCCCATGAAGGGAAAGAATTCAGATACATTGTAGCTTCCTATCATGGACGCTACCTCATCAACCACTGCTTGAAACCTTTCATTGTCTAAACCACTTCCATGGAAACTATTACCAAAACCAATCCTAAAAGTTATACTTGCAGTGAGGGCAAACAGCTTCTCAGAAAGATCAATAGGGGTTGCAAAAGATGCATAGTGAGATATAGAATCCATTAGCAAAGCAACTTCTTCTTCCCTAATGAACTGATAGGATTGCACCCTCTTCACACTAAAAAACTTAAGAACACATATTTTCCTTATCTCTCTCCAGTAATCACCATAAGGTGAAAAAGAAATGTCCTTATAATTGTAGGAAAAAACTTTAGAGCAAGCCAAGGGAGGTCTACTACAACAGGCAAGATCATGAACTTTTAAGACTGCTCTTGCTGCCTCAGCAGAAGATATTATGACAGTTCTTATGCCACAGAGTTGAAGGAGCATCACAGAGCCATATTTCTTGGAGAGTTGCCTCATAGATTGGTGAGGCAACACACCAAGTTGGTGTAAGTTACCTATAATAGGGAGCTTAGGAGGGCTTGGTGGAAGGTTCTTTGAACTCCGCTCATCCATCCTTTTTTTCATGAGCAATAGAAGAGGGAGAACAAGGAGAAGAGGAAGCCACAAAGGTATGGTATCAAGAGCCATTGAAACTATATCTTTTATGTCAAGTTAATAAGTAACCTCTAAAATTGTTCACCAATAAATAGCCCGAGATACCAGATTGAACCAAAAAAAAAAAAAAAATTGTACGTAAGTTTTTTGTCCCCATTAGGCAGTATGATATACTTAAAAAGGAAAAATATTGCTTCACACTATTTCACATTATTGTCGGATAAAATTGCATATGTATGTTTCTAATCCTTATGAAAGTTTGGCAAATATCCATCATTATTGCATGCAAGATGACACCCGTTATTGCATGCGAGACGACACCCGTTGTTGCATTGCATGCGAGACGACACCCGTTATTGCATGCGAGATGACACCCGTTATTGCATGCTAAAATACCAGATTGAACCCAAAAAAAAAAAAAAATTGTAAGTTTTTGTCCCCATTAGGCGGTATGATATACTTAAAAAGGAAAAATATTGCTTCACACTATTTCTTACACTCTGGTATACTACATCACATTTGCATGCACGATGTACACAATTTTTTCAATTTTTACACTCTAGCTAGTATGTACTACGTTCACATTTGCATGAGTGTAATAGGATTACATTTTTTTTTTTTTTTTGGATATCTCCATTTAAAATGGAGAAATATAATGGTATGTACAACTGATATACATACAAAATGAATGTGATATATACTAAGTTCTCAAATTATTTGGTCAGTGTTTTTGTCTTGTCGGATAAAATTGCATACGTATGTTTCTAATCCCTATGAAATTTTGGCAAACCCGATAAGATAAGCCCACACCGCTATACTCCTTTTAACATCCCACCTATGCTTTCAAAATTCCACTCTTATCATCTTTTTTTTGGAATGTGGTGGAGTGAGCAAAGAAGACCAGTAAGTGAATTTTAACCTAAATGTTAATTCTAGTGTCTAAAAACCGACCTTAAAAATCAAATTATACTTATCAATTACTTTCACAGGCATGTTACTAGTCCCATTTCCCATTTCCCACACTTGTCCATGTGTGTATATATATACATATGTGGCAATCATTAACATAACACACTTGTCCATGTGTGTATATACATATTGCATGCAAGACAACACCTGATAAGATAAGCCCACACCGCTATACACCTTTTAACATCCCACCTATGCTTTTAAAATTCCACTCTTATCAACTTTTTTCTAGAATGTGGTGGAGTGAGCAAAGAAGACCAGTAAGTGAATTTTAAGCTAAACGTTAATTCTAGAGTCTAAAAACCGACCTCAAAAATCAAATTATACTTATCAATCACTTTTGCAAGCATGTTACTAGTCCCATTTCGCATGCCCCACACTTGTCTGTGTGTGTATATATATATACATATTTGGCAACCATTAACATAACACACTTGTCCATGTGTGTGTATACATATTGCATGTGAGACAACACCTGATATGATAAGCCTACATCGTTATACTCCTTTTAACATCCCACCTATGCTTTTGAAATTCCACTCTTATCATCTTTTTTCTGGAATGTGGTGGAGTGAGCAAAGAAGACCAGTAAGTGAATTTTAAGCTAAACATTAATTCTAGAGTCTAAAATCCGACCTTAAAAATCAAATTATACTTATCAATAACTTTCACAGGCATGTTACTAGTCCCATTTCCCATGCCCCACACTTGTCCGTGTTTGTATATATATACATATTTGGCAATCATTAACATAACAAGGGACGCAATATATTCTTGAAATTGAGGCTCTTCAACAATAATTTAACCATGTTTCATATTGTTTTAGATAATGACATTGGAGTGTACAATTCTATCATGTCTTCATTCCAAAGGATGAGCTAGGCATGCAATAACAGTCGAACACATGTAAAGTTTTCATCTTATTAAGAGTAAATAATTGCAATCATCTATATATATATCTAAAAGTTGAAGCATAACATTTTTTGTTGCTACACTCTAGTTGAGCCACATCAGCGTCCACATCATTATCATTTTTCTTTCCAATATTCCTATAATTTTTTTTAACATTTACTTATTTTTTTTTAATATTTACACTTTCTATAACCTTTCTCTATCCCTTACCTTTTCATCTCCCCACTACCCTCTACATTAATATCACTCTTCATCTTTCCCTTCATCTTCCCTTTTTTTTTTTTTTTTGTCCTTTCTTATTCATGCACTCTTACTATAAATTTTTCATTCTCTCTTCCATTGTTTACATACTTTTTCCTCACCAAAAAAAGTTTCTCTCTCTCTCTCTCTCTCTCTCTCTCTCTCTCTCTCTCTCTCTCTCAATTTTTTGGTCAATTTTTTATTTTTCTTGCATCTCTGCTTTAGGTTGATAATTGTTGTGTTCCTTAGAACTTTATATTCAGCTGATGCGATTTAGTTTTGTGATTTAAGTTTTTTTCTCTCTTTAAATTTTAATTTTATTACATGTCTTTTCTTTAAATTCTTAATTTGGGTTGCTTTGAATTCACCTATTTAGTTGTTCTATATATGTTATTTTTGTACAACATGACATTTGTTCTATGAAATTCCTTTAGACTTGATACATTATCTTTTCATTTGATTTTTTTTTTTTCTCTCCTCATGTGTAGTGATTGACTTCTAACAAAAACTTTTCTATTTATATATTTAGAAATCTATTTCTTACTAATTCCAACAGTTTAATTTTGTATGGGCCATGGATTCTATTGAGCAATTAATATGAAAAAGAAAATAAAAGTAAAATAAATTCTACAATAATTTGCTTTATAGGGATCGACTCCTCTAAGTTATACATTGTTTGTTAAAAGTAGTGCGAGAGAAATTATTTTGGTCTGTCTATGGGAGAAAATTGCTTTTTGCCCCTTTCAAAAAAAAAAAAAAAATCCAGCATTTTGCCCTCTTTCTCAAACTAATTAGGGAAATGCCCCTCTTTTGAAAATCGAGTTTCTGAAAATCGATTTAGGCCCTATAGCGACGTTTTTAAGGACCCTATAGTGACGTTTTAAGGACCTATAGTGACGTTTTGTAACTCGATTTTCATAAAGTCGAGTTACATGCAATTTTTTTTCTTTTTTTTACCTATAACTCGATTTTATGAAAATCGAGTTACAAAACGTTACTATAGGTCCTTAAAACGTCACTATAGGGTCCTTAAAAATGCCGCTATAGGGCCTAAATCGATTTTCAGAAACTCGATTGTTAGGTTCTAAGGTCTTAGGATTTTATGTATTTAGAACTCTAATTTGTTATGTTGGCAAACCATGATCAAAACATTGTATTTAGTCTTATTTAGACTTGCTCAAAGTTGGTTTAATATTGTAAAGTTGGAATCGAGTGGCTGCAGAAGTACTTGGGACTTTCAGCCTGGCTCGATCGATCGAAGAATAGACTCGATCGATCGAAAATCGCACGGGTTGATTTTTCTGTAGAATTTCCAACTCAGCCCTACTTCATTAAACGTTTAGGGTTTTATGTTTTTACCCTAGGTACATAAACTAAACCCTAGCCACGTTTTTGAAGGTTGTCCATATTGCTTTGTTGCTCATACATTGCTGTTTTGTGTGAATCTCTTGTGAGATCTTTGAGGAGCTTTCCTTTACACAAAACTTAGGGTTTTCAAGGTAGAGATGATTTCAACATCTTGAAGATCATTACCGTTGCAACCATTGGAACTTAAAAGAAAAGCATGCGAGGAGCTTGTAGCTGATTGAGGAATTCAAGAAAGAAGTAGTCCGTGGATTCGGAGCCTGCGCGTGGTCATGTCAGGAAGTTCTACTGGTGGGTAGCATTAGGAAGTCGAGCGGGGAGCTTGTAGTGCTTTTGTAAGAACTTCAATTCTTTCATAGTGAATTCTGTTATGCCTTGAGGATCGGTGGGTCAAATCCTCCCCAGGTTTTTACCGTGTGGTTTCCTAGGTGATCATATCTTGTGTTATTTATTTTCCGCTGCTTTATATTCTTGATATGATTGTTTGGATTGTTTTAACCTAGAATTGCTTAATTTGACTAAGTAACAACTTGGCTAATTAATCTAGGCTACGCAATCTGGTTGTTTAAGGGGTCTAAATTCCCATCAAGAAGTATATTCTAGTTGTTGTGGACGACTTTACTAGATATACTTGGGTTGTGCTTTTGAAAGATAAAGCTGAGGCTCCTGAGAAGATGATTCATTTATGCAAGAAATTGCAGATTGAGAAAGATGCTGTGATAGCCAGAATCAGAAGTGATCATGGAAGAGAATTTGAGAATACCAAGCTGGCTACTTTCTGCAATGATCAAGGCACTCACCAAGAGTTCTCATCACCCAAGACACCTCAACAGAATGGGATTGTGGAAAGGAAAAACAGAGTTGTTCAGGAAATGGCACGAGTCATGTTACACAACAAAAAGTTGCCAAAGTCTTTCTGGGGAGAGGCAGTCAACACTGCTTGTCATACACTCAGCCGGGTGTATTTTAGACCTGACTCCAAGAAAACTCCCTATGAACTCTGGAGAGGGAAGAAACCTGTTGTCAAGTATTTCAGGATATTTGGCAGTGACTGTTACATTCTACGTGATAGAGAGAACCTAGAAGAGTTTGATGCAAAGAGTGACAAAGGATACTTTCTAGGATACTCTTCCACCAGCAGAGCTTATAGAGTGTACAATCTGAGAACCAAAACAGTCATGGAATCTTCAAATGTTGTGATAAATGATGAAGTATGTTCAGAAGCTTCTTCAGAAAGCACTGTTCCTGCTCAAGATAAGTCTTTAGAGGCTAATGATTCTCCTATTACTGAGTATGTTGGGAAACATAGTGAGGAAGAGCTGCTGGTGTTGAATGATACAGTCTCAGTACCATCAAGTTCAGAACCATCCACTCCGGTTCATGACACTCGACAGGTACAAAGTGAGTTCAGTCCTCTAATTGACCAGAAAGGTACTACAACATCTCTTGTTAAACGTCCATCCTCTAGAGTGAGATTGAATCATCCTTCTACAAATATATTGGGTAGTCTGAATGATAACATGAGATTGAGATCAAAAGCCTTGAATGTGATCACTCACTCATGTTATTTGTCCCAATTTGAACTGAAAAAGGTAGATGAAGCACTTCAAGATGCTGATTGGGTAAATTCCATGCATGAAGAACTTCATCAATTTGTTCGGAATGATGTGTGGGAATTAGTTCCTAGGCCTGAAAATGTAAATGTGATTGGAACTAAATGGATCTTTAAGAACAAGTCAGATGAACATGGCACCGTGATTAGAAACAAATCAAGACTTGTTGCACAAGGATACACACAAGTGGAAGGAATTGATTTTGATGAGACCTTTGCACCAGTTGCAAGATTGGAATCCATTCGGATACTGTTGGCCATTGCAAGTCACCTAAACTTCAAGTTGTATCAAATGGATGTCAAAAGTGCTTTCTTAAATGGGATGTTACAAGAAGAGGTGTATGTTGAGCAACCTAAGGGATTTGTGGATTCTCACAAACCGGATGATGTATACAAGTTGAAGAGAGCCCTCTATGGTTTGAAACAAGCTCCTAGGGCTTGGTATGATAGATTGACTGCATATCTCACTGAGCATGGATTCAAAAGGGGATCTGCAGATACAACTCTCTTCATAAGAAAGGATGAGACTGGTTTTGTTGTAGCTCAAATTTATGTTGATGACATTGTTTTTGGTTCTACTAATGATTCTCTTGCTTATTCTTTTGCAGATGAAATGAAGGCAATGTTTGAAATGAGAATGGTTGGTGAACTGACTTACTTTTTGGGATTGCAGGTAAAGCAAACAGAGTCCGGCATCTACATCAATCAAGCTAAATATGCAAGGAATTTAGTCAAAAGATTTGGACTGGACAAAGCTGCTCATGCTAGAACACCAATGGCTGCAAATGCAAAATTGACACTAGATCCATCAGGTGAGTCTGTTGATATTACTTTGTATAGAAGCATGATTGGATGTCTTTTGTATTTAATTGCTAGTCGGCCTGATATCTCTTATAGTGTTGGTGTTTGTTATAGATTTCAGTCTAATCCTAAGGTTTCTCATTTAAATGCTGTTAAGAGAATTATCAAATATGTGAGTGGAACCTGTGATTATGGATTGTTTTACAACAAAGAGTCAAATTTGTCTCTTGCTGGTTTTTCTTATTCTGAATGGGCTGGGAATGCTGATGATAGAAAAAGCACTACTGGGTCGTGTTTTTATGTTGGAGCCAATCTTGTGGCTTGGATGAGTAAGAAACAAAATTCTGTTTCTTTATCCACTGCTGAAGCAGAATATATTGCTGCTGGGAGTTGCTGTTCCCAACTCCTTTGGATGAAAAAGCTTTTGAGTGATTATGGGATCCCTCAAGACACCATGGTTGTCTATTGTGATAATTCTAGTGCTATTGATATTTCTAAAAATCCTGTTCAACACTCTAAGACCAAACACATTGAACTTAAATATCACTTCATTAGGGATTTGGTTGAAAAGAAAATTGTTGTTCTTGAGTATATCCCTACTGATCGTCAAAACGCTGACATCTTTACCAAACCTCTTGATGTAAGTAAGTTTGAGACACTTCGTCAAGTGATTGGTGTTCTTCGGTGTCCCTAAGTTGTCTTTGACTTTCATGGTCCTTGTGATTCATTGCTCTTTTCCTATGTGACCATTGTTCTTTGGTTTTTGTGTTTTTGTTCTAGGACTTGCATTGCATTACATTCATGCATTTCATTCTAGGATTTATTTGTTTTCTCTTTTAATAATTAAAAAAAAAAAAAAAAAAAAAAGGAAAAGGAGGAAGCAAAAATTATGTTTAACATGATGTTTCTTAGTTTTTGAAAACAAGGTTGGTCAATTTATTTACACATAACATGTCTTATGTACCTTGTTTAGCTTTGATGAGCTTATTTATTGCACTTTACTAGTTAAAACTTTGTAGTGCATGTTGTGTGGGAAAGATGTTTATGGTGTTTGTCACTTTGTCTTAATCTTGAAGTCACATGTTATTTGACTGTCGGACTTGATCCTTTTGAGAAAGGCATAAATAACCATCTCACCACTGTTCACTAGCCAATCATGAACACCTTAGTGCATATCATAAGACTTTGTGCTCGAGAAAGTGTAGCACATGCACAAAAAGAACATAAGGTGTAGCCTCTTTAAATGGTTAAATGCTTAATGCTTAAAACTGGTGTGTACTATTAGGCTTGATGCCATTTCACATAATCTAATCTGGTGTGTACTATTAGGCTTGATGCCAAATTTCACCTAAATAATGGGGCAAAATACAAGAAACTTACATGATTGCAAGCTTTTGTTTTAGGAGATGTGGGAGTTATAAGATGTAACTCTTTAGGTGACAGTCTTTTTTGAATTCTATGTGATGAATTTTGTAGACTTTGTGATTGATTGCTATTCACATATCACCTCACATGTATCTCAAGTTTTTGCTAGTATCGCACACTACACAAGTTACTCTTTGTTAAACACTGTACATGCTAGTGTGTGTTTTTGGTCTGACCAACCAAGTTTGAAAATATCTTGAGATTTGTGCACAACATATCTGTTGCTTGAGAAAATTCAATGGGAGATTGATTGAAATTTGTTATGAGAAAATTGGGTTCAAAATTTTGGGTTTCTGAAAGAGCATTCCATCTCATACTCATGCATTTTGTTTCTTCAATTTAATGCTTTGAGGAGGTATTTTCAAAATTAGGTTTGTGTTTTTCAAAAAACTGTGATTTTTCTAAAAATTCAGTGAGCCTCTGCCCATTTCGATCGATCCAGCCTGTTTTTCGATCAATCGAAAAAGTGCTCTCTTTTGTCTTAAAATGACTGTGTGTTTCGATCGATCGAATGTAATTTTCGATCGATCGAATATCGTGGAAAAGCTTTTTTAAAAGTTCAGATATGACTTTTTCAAACTCACTATTCAAACTTTTCAAACTTTTTCTTCTCTCTCTCCGAGTTGGCAAGGCTCCACATAGCGATTTTTGTCGTTTTCTTCCGAAGTTTTTGCAAAATCTCTCTCTCCTCAAGCCAGTAAGACTCTTTTGTCCTTCCTTTTGAATTTATTTTCATGTTTTCATGCATAAATCCATGCATTTGAGGGTGATTTTCGGACTTTGCATATTTGGGATTTTCTGTTGATTCAAGCCTTATTTTAAGCAATTGATCATTGGGTTTTTGTGGGGACACATCATAAACATGATTCTTACATGTTAATTTGATCAATTTTGAGTTTGGTGAAAAATTGAAAAATCTAGGGTTTGTTCTTGATCCGAATTGGGGCTTTTGTTAAATTGGGTAGAATTTGATGAAATTGGCTTGTTGTGTTGTTGTAATTAAGCATTATAATCTATGTGACGTGTTTTGTAATGCTCAATTAATCATTATATTTAAAAAAGAATTTCAACAAGTGGTTCCCAATTTTTTGGATTTTTGATAGAAATTCCCTGTTCAAGCCAATTTTCTCAAATTACTCTAAATTAAACTTAATTGTTTACTGCATTAGATCATGCATCACAACATTTTATTGTTCATGCATCATATAGATTTTTTTTTTGTTCTATATTCTTTATTGTGCTAATTTGCAGTCTGCCCTTGGTTTTGTTTTCTCTTGTTCTTTGTGGTTTTCACTTTGTGTCTCTGTCCTTTCCTTAGCACTATGCCCAAGAAGACTAGAGCCCGTAGGAATGTTCCCTCACCTTCTCCTTCACCCCCTCCATCCTTTGATCGTGAGAAGTTTTCGAGTGAGAAAAACCAAGAGACTTTTGAGAAGCTAAACATTAGGAGAAAGATATGGGCTGAGCATTCTGTGTTGTTAGATGAACTCGATCCTGCCATTAGGGCAAATTTTGAGCGTCGGGGCTGGTTACCCTTGGTGGATGTTTCTGATCCTCCTCCACCTTCTGCCTTGATAAGAGAGTTCTACTCGAACATCTCTATCTGCATCTATGATTCCATCACTCTAGTCAAGAGTTGGATACGAGGCGTAGAGTACACCATTACTCCTCAGATAGTGGCTGCTGCTCTAGGGGTACCATTGGTTCTGCATCCTGTCTATCCATATGACGTGTCTCCCGAGATTAGTGATGTCTTGTCTTACATCACTGGGACTACTGTCCAGTGGGGTGCTGATCCTCGGATTACTTCTGCTGAGCTCTCCGGGTTACACTATTTGTTCTTTAGGATAGCTTGTCATTTTATCTGGCCCATTTCCCATGTTCACACCATTCCTCTTGAGAGGTGTGTATTTTTGTACGCCTTGGTTACTGATGCTCCTATTTGTTTTCCCCATCTTTTTCTTCGTTCTTTGAACGATGTTTATGGGAGTTCATCTTCTGCTCATGCTCTTGTACATCCTATTTTCATTCATAGGATTCTTCTTTATCTTGATATTAGTGGCTTTCCTTCCTCTGAGCCCATTCATGTGATAGCTCCTATAGGTGCGTCTTTTCTTAGACAGAGGGCCGCTCATCTTCGAGCTGGTTCTAAACACCCTAGGTTTGAGCCCTCTAGTAGCGCACCTCCTCCTTCTTCTTCTGCAGGTCTTGCTGGTGAGGATATTCCTGATCCAGTTGGTGATGATGCTGCTGCTACTGATATTCCTCCACCTCTTTCGGCTGACTTCGATGTTCATCGTACTTTGGAGACTGTCATGACCGTTCAGGCGGCTCATGGTCAGATTTTGGTGGACTTGCTGGACGAGATTCGTGCTCTCCGAGCTGATTTTGTGCGTCTTCATTCACCCTCACCACCTCCTTTTGATGGCGACTTGTGATTGTCCTTTGGCATTCCGTCACAAAAAGGGGGAGTGGAGTTTTTGACTTGTAGTGGAGTTTTTGTAGTTAGGGGGAGATTTTCTTTGTTTTAGAGGAGCTAGTGGAGTTTTAGATTGTATCTAGGTGCTTCACTTTGTATATCATTTTTTTGGGGGATATTCATGTTAGGGGGAGTAACATTGATTGATATACATGTTATTTTTTATTGATTCTTGTTGTTTTGTGATTCACTGCGTATTGATTTATATTGATTGAGTTGATCATTCATATATGTCTTTATTTTGAATTGTGTGAATCTTACAAGAATGTTATACCTGTTGTTTTACTCTTTACTGTCACACATGCGTTTATGCGTTTGTTGAGTATTTCAAGATTATACAGGTTGATTCAACTAAGCTGCTGTCTACACTTGCAACTGATGGATAGTAGTTAGGCTGAATTTGAATTTATGAGCATTATCTTTGTAAAGGGCTTTTTACTTGTAAAACTTTGAGCTTTTATTTAGGGTTTTGTCACGGATTGCCAAAAGGGGAGTTTGTTAGGTTCTAAGGTCTTAGGATTTTATGTATTTAGAACTCTAATTTGTAATGTTGGCAAACCATGATCAAAACATTGTATTTAGTCTTATTTAGACTTGCTCAAAGTTGGTTTAATATTGTAAAGTTGGAATCGAGTGGCTGCAGAAGTACTTGGGACTTTCGGCCTGGCTCGATCGATCGAAGAATAGACTCGATCGATCGAAAATCACACAGGTTGATTTTTCTGTAGAATTTCCAACTCAGCCCTACTTCATTAAACGTTTAGGGTTTTATGTTTTTACCCTAGGTATATAAATTAAACCTTAGCCACGTTTTTGTGGGTTGTCCATATTGCTTTGTTGCTCATACATTGCTGTTTTGTGTGAATCTCTTGTGAGATCTTTGAGGAGCTTTCCTTTACACAAAACTTAGGGTTTTGAAGGTAGAGATGATTTCAACATCTTGAAGATCATTACCGTTGCAACCATTGGAACTTAAAAGAAAAGCAAGCAGGGAGCTTGTAGTTGATTGAGGAATTCAAGAAAGAAGTAGTCCGTGGATTCGGAGCCTGCGCGTGGTCGTGTCAGGAAGTTCTACTGGTGGGTAGCATTAGGAAGTCGAGCGGGGAGCTTGTAGTCCTTTTGTAAGAACTTCAATTCTTTCATAGTGAATTCTGTTATGCCTTGAGGATCGGTGGGTCAAATCCTCCCCAGGTTTTTACCGTGTGGTTTCCTGGGTGATCATATCTTGTGTTATTTATTTTCCGCTGCTTTATATTCTTGATATGATTGTTTGGATTGTTTTAACCTAGAATTGCTTAATTTGACTAAGTAACAACTTGGCTAATTAATCTAGGCTACGCAATCTGGTTGTTTAAGGGGTCTAAATTCCCATCATCGATTTTCAAAAGAGGGGCATTTCCCTAATTAGTTTGAGAAAGAGGGCAAAATGCTGGATTTTTTTTTGAAAGGGGCAAAAAGCAATTTTTTCCCTGTCTATGTAACTAATGTTTCTAATCTTTTGAAAGTTTGTGGAGCATACACCCTACTAATTAGGCCATCTAAATCATTTGAATTAAAAATCAACTGTAACATAAGGAACAAAGGGGTCATAATACATTGATGTTCTCCTTATATCGTGATAAATCTGAGTAGTTGAATAGTATTGTTGTTTAATTTACCACAATTACATATTTTTTCCTTAAATCTACATACCATCGATCGTTACACCAAATGGATATTTCAAAGTTCATTTACATGATTACATTGCTGTGTGGTGAGTTGAAACATTGTTGGGTAATGATGTACGCTAGATTGAATGTGTAGCCTCTTAACTTGCAAAGGGTAAGTAATGATTTATGCTAAGTTTTTGTTGTTGGTATTCTTTAGCGCTATAATGGTTGATAGGCCTAATGAGGCTTCATTAATTTATGCGAGACTCTAATTTCACCCAAATGACAATCAATAAAACAAGACAATTCATGTTCAACTTTCTGGTTTATTCTATTAAAAAAAATGCTTAGCTTCTTGGGTAACCACCAATTGGTTTTGTTAACTCAACATCATAAAGTAACTTTAATTTAGTTATATGGATAGGGTTTATCATTTTTCAAGTTGCAATATATATATATATATATATATATTCAAGCTAATATCAATAGCACTACTACATTTGACCATTTAAATTCAGTCATATCCTCCATATTATTAAATTATTAATATTTTCTCCTTTTTTTTAAATTTAAAAAAATTAAAAATAAAATGTTTTAATTAAATACAAATAAATAAAAATTTCCTTATAAAATCATAATCATTTTTTTAACATTTACACTTTCTTCAACATTTCTCATTCCTTTCACATTTTCATCTCCCCACTGCTGTCTACTTTAATATCACTCTTTATCTTTCTCTTTATCTTCATTTATTTTGTTTCTTCTTATTATTATCCTCTTATTATAAATTTTTCATAATCTTTTCTATTCTATATTTCTATGCATAATTTTTGCTCACAAAAATGTTATTTCTCTCTCTCAATTTTTTGGTGGATTTTTTTATTTTTCTTGCATCTTTGCTTTAGGTTACTAATCTTTTGTATTTTTAAGAACTCTACTTTGATTTGATGCAATTTAACTCTACTTTGATTTGATGCAATTTAGTTTTGTGTTTTAAGTTTTTTTCTTTTTTGCTCTCTTTGATTGTTAAATGTTATCCTATTACATTATAAAGAATATAATATTATTCTAATACATAGCATAATTTGGATAATTTTACCATATAAGAATTTTACATAAGTTATATAGACAAAAGTAAAATAATTATATATATATATATGAGATAACTCTAAAAAAATTATCACATGCAATGCGCGGGTGTGCGACTAGTTAACATAACAAGGGACGCAATATATTCTTCAAATCGAGGTTCTTCGAAAATAATTTAACCATATTTCATATTTTTTTACATAATGACATTGGAGTGTACACCTCCAGCCCTAGTCTACTCCTCTCGGCTATCCACAGAAGTGGACCTCTTGTCCTTATCTTTGGCCATCTTCTACTGTTTGGTCCCTTTCTGAGGTCCCACCTCTCCTTCCTCGAGATCCTCAGCTAGCCTCTTCTTCTTTAGATTTGCTATGGCCTTTAGTCTAGGGTCGGCGGGATTTTGAGGGGGAGGAAGGGGAAGAGTGGGTGGAACTTGGGGCTTGGTGAATTCTTTCGAAGTTGACACCTTGTTCCTTGCGGCCATGAGGTCCCTTAGGCTCTTGCTACCCTTGTTCAATTCCATTTCCTCCTCCTATTCTTCTGAGGTGTCGTCTGGACGAGCGATTAACAGAGTTGGGACATGAATGCCTGAGTGCCTATCAACCTCCTCCTCGGCGTCCGAGATATGAACTACTTGCTCTCCTTGAATCTCCTCCCCTTCAAAATGAAACTTGTCTATCTCTTCATTAAGGGATAGGCATGAAGAAGCGATCTCTTCCTCGGGTGCTGCTACTGCTTCAAGCAGAACTTGTCGAGGTGGTAGCACGACTAGTGGAAGATCATATGGGGCAAGGAAATTTGGGCGTGACACGTCAATCCGTGCCAGCTGCTAGTCACCTGCTCTTATGGCGTGGCCTACTTCTTGGTATATTTCTAAGATAGGCTAGAAGTTCAAAATTAAATGGACTGCCCTCAACTGCCCGTCTTCACTTATGAAGATCTCGGATCTCAGCAAATAATTGAGAGCTTCAACGTTTGTTAGACTGAGCCGGGGTGCTATGTAATTTTTGTCTACAAAAGTAGCCGAGGAGCAAGACATGGTTAGTAAATTAAAATTCTTCATCAAAGGAAAGTAAAATGAAAGAGCAATGATGACATGGTTCGGGTTAAAGAATCTAAAATTCTTGCTAAGGAACCTAATTCTAAGGTATCCCACTTGGCTCTCCCTCTTGGAATAGGCAATGAAGGCCATCATGCCACGCCCCTGAAGCAATCAGGAAGTCGTCTTTCATTCCCTTGTTAGATTTTGGGAGACACGAGATGATCCTAACAACATCAGATTGGGATTTGAGGTAAAATCTCGTACCTTTAAGGTTATGGCACTCGTACATGTGGACCACATCATGCCAGGTGAGCCCCAAGCCTAGATACTCATTGAGAGCATCAACACTACCTAAAACCCTAAATAGATTGGGCGCACATTGGTGTGGGCAGATCCTATGGTTGAGAGGGCAGTCCCGAGTTATCCTACCCATAGGAAGAGTCACCCCCCCTTCTATGAAAGCTATCATGGGGATGACGACTTCCCCCTCCTTTCTGTGTGTCACTATTTGTTCTAAGGAATGGTGTCGCAGGGCTACTCCCTGCGATATGTGATAATTATCCTTAAAGGCCTCTATTTTGGTAGGAGAGTCTACTAGGTGGTTAAATCTACCCATCCAGACAGGTTAAAGGGAAACAACTAAAATTGGTAAATGAAGAAGTAAGAACTAGAAGGCCGAGAAGATGGGCCGAGGAGAAAAAGAGAAGTTTGAAGAAATAAAGACTTATGAGAACTAAGATGTGTGCTAGTCCTTGAAACCTTTAGAAATATTTTTAAAGATTTCTCAGAGGAAAAGTGTGGGAAGTTTGGTAACTTGGGGAGTTGTGAAATGAGGGAAATGATTTCTCTGGATGCTTTATATAGAGGGCAAGATTGGGTGGGAGTTATCCTGCTCAAAGCCCAAGGAGGAATGTCAGCCATTGGATTAGCATCTCACCGTTGGATGTAAGGGACAAAACAACGCCTGGAGCAATTAATGATGCATCGCGGGCTCTGATGCGTCATTAGCAATCATGGGACACGCAAAACAGTAATTCCACATGTGCAAACTAGTGAAATGAACAATTCTGTCTCTTAATCGAAACCCCACTTTTTCTCCTTGGATAAAAGGGAAAAACCGGAGTTTTGAGGGGCTAATGTTGGGATAAAGGCCCAAAATCACATAATGGGCCTTGGGCTTCGTCTAAGGACATTGACAGGTCCGAGAAGGGATAAATAGTGATGAGGAAGCCCAATTTAAAATCTCATAAATAAGGAATGAGTGTAAGGCGGTTTGAGGAGGATCTCCTCCTCAGATATGATAAATACAGTTCGAAATATGTATCCCGGCAATCAAGGTGGCTTTCCAAGAAGCTCCAGTGATAGGGACGTGCTTCATGAACATACGAGAAGGAAAGGAGATCGAAAATATCTAAGGAAAAGCTGCTACCACCGCATGAAACGCAATATAGCTACTTTTTTGGCCGCATTTATGTGGAGAAGACCCCTAAACAGTGCTACCTTAGCTATCACAACTCACAGATAGCCAGAGAGGGTGTCTGATGGGACGGGCACTCGAGTAAGGGCACAGGTGGTCAACAATTGTAGGGTCAGGATGGTCTAAAGGGGGATATATAATGCAAGAGACCTTCCATGAGAGAGGGATTGAAAAAATAGAGAAAGAATACTGTAGCAATCAAAATTGTACTTGTACCCAACTGTTTTTTATTTATATGACAAAAGACCTCCTCGGATAGTGAATTCATTTAGCTTTATTTCCCTTGTTCTTGCTTAATCATCCTTTAAATCCATTCTAGCCGTTGTCAAATTCATTAGGGCTTAGTTCTCCAATCTACTCTCTACAAATTTATTGTATTGGGCTCACTAGGCCAAGATTCCATACATCTTGGGCTTGGGCAGCAAATCGTGGCCCTACACTTGTAAACTTGTACATATGTCTTCTTGTCTGATTACTTCTTAAAATATGTAAAATTCAACATTTATTTATCTATCCTTCTAAGTATTTAAAATTTAAGTTTATAACAAAAATTCAGATTTTGAAATTTTAAAATAGTTAAGAAATAACAGCATTTAATCATTCATTTGTGGGATAAGATATTTATGAGATGAGCAAGAAAGAAAGTGCTGTGAATAGTGAAATAGGTAAAAAATAAACATGTAAAAAACATGATACAATATAAAATATATATATATATATATATGAGGTTAGGACTTAGGCATGTCAGGGGAGCTTTATCCCTTATTTTTGGTATGTTTCTTTAAGGTAGGAGTGGGGCTGTTTTTTTTTTTTTTTTTTTAATCAGAGGAGTCAAAGTGTCAAAATTTTTAAGAAGGTATCGCTGATACAGTAACTATAAGGCATTTTTACAGAGTCAGAGGGGGCAAGTGGCCCTCCTCGTCCCATGCTACCTCCGTCCCTGGCACCATTCCATTAGATATCAAAAGCATAACATATTTTTACTAACTACACTTTTGAGCAATAAAAAATGTATTATTTTTTTTTTAGAAGAGTGTCATTTTGTATTACTTGAATTCTAGAACAAGACTATTTTACCCTTAATTTTAATAATGACCTCATATGGTTTTTTTTTTTTTTTTTTTTTGGTTGTCAATTCTGGAATTTTCTAGCTATGTGAAATTATTAGTTTACCCTTGAGTATTTGAAGAATGAATTTTAATAATTAAAAAAATTATATGTCTGCAATATTTCAATAATACATTGATCCATTCAAATTAAATCTATCACACTTATTTGTTTTGTTGGATGGAAGGAGAGAGAATGGAAGACAAGTTCCATTTTCCTTTGTTTGGTTTAAAAAATAAAAGGAGATAAAAGAAGTGTGGAGAGTTTGGCTTTTTTTAATTTACTTTTATATCCTTGTAATTAATTATTAATTTATAACTTACAAAAATAAGATAATAAAATAAATTTTTTAAAAAGTGTTACATTCACAACACTTTACCGTAAATTCTAAGTGCCAAGGTTCTAATTTAAATCTACCACTAAAATGGAGATGGACTACGTGAGCTAGGTTAAATCCTCATTCTCACATGGATTGGCAACCCAGAAAGAGACCCAGGTTAACTTGGGACCTCGCTCAACCCCAAACCAACAAGGTACCGTTTTTTCTTCATTTTTTGCTTTCTCTAATTTTCTTAGTATTTTTTTTTGACATATTTGGATGAATGGGAATTTTGTTAGTGAGGTTAATTTTCTTGGTGATAAGTATTTACATTTTTTTTTTATGCTTCCTGGGAATTTTTTTGGTTTGGGAATATTTCAAGAACCAAAAAAAAATTGAAATTTTTAGGCCTATAAATATGTTCAAATTTTATTATTTTCAAGGAAATATTCAATGAAGAACAAAATATATGTATTTGCTGATCTTTAAGTTTTCTTGCAAAGTATTTTATGGAAAATTTTCCAACCTAATAGGATTTAAAAAAAAAAAAAAAATTTGAATACCTAATTGAGCAGATAGGAATTTGCATTATTTTTGTTAAATATGTCATGTTTTCTGTATTGGTTTATGGTGTAATGCGTGTTTTTTTATTTATTTTTTATTTTATTTATAATTTTGCAAAGATTGATTTTCTGTTTGGTTGATGAGAAATAGAGAGGTGAATAACTTAAAAAGAATAGTGGTTTAAGGTGGGGGGGGGGTTATGTTTTATTAATTATTTTTGAAAGGTTTTTCGACCCCTTAACACAACCGGATTAACCTAGTTAATTAGCCAAGTCATTAACTTAGTCAAATTATGCAAATCTAGGCTATCACAATCAAACAATCATATCAAGAATATAGCAGCAGAAATATAAATAACACAAAAATATGATGACCCAGGAAAACCAAACCGGTAAAAAACCTAGGGAGGATTTAACCTAGCTGTACTCAAGGTAAACTTGAATCCACTATCTTGAAAAAATCGAAGTTCATACAATAAGACTTACAAGCCCCCACGCTCGACTTCTTATTGCTACCCACCAGTAGAACTAACTGACACGACCACGTGCAAGCTTCGAGACCACGAACTTCTTGTTTCTTGGATTCTCCAGCAAGTACAAGCACACCCGCTTGTGTATCTTTAAGTTCCAATGGTAGCAACTGAGTTGATCATCAAGGTGTAGATAACATCTCCTCCTTGAAAACCCTAAGCTTTGTGTAAAGGAAAGCTCTTCTAGATCTCACAAGAGATTTACATAAAACAGTAATATGAGTAACAAGAGCTTAGAGAGGTTTGGGTACAAAATCCTAGATACAAAAGAGGCACACTCTTCTCTCTCTCTAAAATGCTCTAAAAAACGTGGCTTAGGGTTTCCTTTATATAGTGGGAGAAGTAGATCTAAAACCCTAATCCTTCATGGACTTAAGCTGCTATTTGGGCCGACTTAAAATTCTGTAGATACGATTTTCGATTGATCGAGCCTGTTCTTCGATTGATCAAACCAGGCAGAATATGAAGTCTTCTTCCTACAGCTTGTACGTTCTTAAATCTTGACTTGAATCACCTTGAGCATTGTCTAATAAAATCTATAGACTCTAAGATCTATATCTAGACAAGTTTGTGTTCACTATTTGCCAATTATTCTAAACATTTAAAACCTAACAAACTCCTCCTTTGGCAATTCGTGACAAAACTTACATACAAAATGAAATGCCTAAATACAAGAACAACCCAATACAACAAAATGCCCAATTACACAATGTTGCCCAAATTACAACAAATTCAACCTAACTACTATCTATTAGTTGCAAGTGTAGACAACAGCACGACTGAATCAACCTGTATATTTCCTGAAACACTAAACAAAACGTATAAATGCATGTGTGACAAAAAAAAGTAAATCAACAAATATGCAAACTAACTCTCCCCTTAAGTTAGATACATCAAAAACAATGTTAACTCCCCTTAGACATCTCATACAAAGATTAAACAGTCAACATATGCAGCAAAGGATAAGAGAAAAAGACAATCAAGGGAACACAAACAATTCAACTATATAGAAAATAGAGACAACTCCCCCTATGAGCAACAAAGGTTAAAAACAACATTTCTCCCCCCATAAAAATAGGAAAAACAAAACAAGTTTTGGGAAAAACAATTTGTTAGGACATATTATGTAATTAGCTAATCCTTTTGACAAAACGCACTTTACTTGTAATTGGGTAGTTCTAGGTGTTTTTAATACTTCAAGAAACAAGGTTTCAAGATCAAGTGTTGAAGTCATCAAGTCTGTCCAAGAAAAACAAGCTGAGAATGCAAATTCATTAAATCTCGACAGCTGGCTCGATAGCTGCATCTATCGAGCTTAAGTAAGTTGTTCAAGCCTGTAAGCTCGACACCTGCTCGATAGCTTCTCGACACCTCTTATCTATCAAGGTTTATGAAAATCAGAATTCTGATCTGATTTATTGGGATCCATGAATATGTCTTTGGGTCTTCTTTTCTTCTAACCCTAGACATATAAAAGGATTGTTTTTAGGGTCGTCAAACTGTACACAAGTTGCATAAGCATTGAGAAAACTCTGTTGGAGCAAATTGTGACCAGAGACGAAGTTCTTGCCCTAGTTCATCTCTTCTGAAAAAGTTGCTGTGTATTTGCACCTTTGAGTTTTGTGACCAAGCATCTTCTTGATCTTCATCGTGTAGGATAAACTGAAGAATTTTACAGCCAACCTCTCTTTCAGTTGGTGTTTGAAGTCACGTACTGGGATCCCCGCATTGGTTAGTCACGTACTTAGGAGCCGTGCATCAAAAGGGGGAACTGTCACCACAGAACAAGTCCAATTGGGTATTGGGGTAAGGGTTCAACTGTAGGTTGGTAAGGTACTTGGGATTCCTTTACTTGTAACCGCTTGTTTTGATAATAGTGGAGTTTCGGGAGTGGTGACTTGAAAATTTTGCCGTAAGGGTTTTTCCCATTCGTAAACAAATCACCGTGTCATTTAATTTCCGCTGCATATTTAGTTTATTGGTGATTTGTTTGTGCTTCCACACGTTTGCATGTTTAATTGATTAATTAATAACTTAGCTAATTAATTAATTGGTTTAATCACAAGGGGTCATTCAGTTTGTGGCCTATTTTGGGGAAAAATTAGAAGGGGAGGAACACACAAACCAAAGTTAAAAACTAAGGTGAGGATACACATGAAGAAAAAAAATTCTCTCTTTCAATAAATACAAACTTGACACTATGTGACCCATAAATAGTTGCATGAGTAGAGAAAATATTGGCACATTGATTATCCATCATATCTCTTAAGAAAAATATTTTCTGCAGTTCACACATAAAAAATAGCATATACTAAAAAGTACATAACTCAAAAATTAATTAATCAATTTTTAAATTAAGTTGAGTACCCAATTTAGCAAAGTGAATGCATGTGTGAAAACAATGAGAGATATGACTGCAAAACTGCAAGATGGATACAGAAAACAATGCAATGCATGTAAATCCTAAACATACATGATGCATGCAAAAATATGTCATGATGCATGCTCTAATGCAGTGAAACTAAGGTCAATATAAGTTCAAATTCACAAAATTGGCTTGAGCATAGAGTTTCTATCAAAAACCCCAAAATTTGAAAAACCACTTATTCGTTTTTATAAAAAAAAAATTGACCAATTGATCATCACACAAGTTAGAGGACAGATAATAATGATCAATTACATCAAATCAACAAGCCAATTTCATCAATTAAACCCAATTTGAACAAAATCGCCAATTCGGGTACATTCAAGCTCTAGAATATCCAATTTCGCAAACTTTAAACACATTTTGCATTAAGTTCAAGGAACTTTTAATCTTGGATGGCCACAACAAGATCACACACAATAAAATGTACCAAGTTTAGCAAAGAGTAACTTGTGTATTGTGTGCAATTAGCAAAAACTTGAGATACATGTGAGGTGATTTGTGAATAGAAATCAAACACAAAGTCTGCAAAATTCATCACATAGAATTTGAAAGAGACTATCACCTAAAGAGTTACATCATATAACTCTCACATCTCCTAGAAAATAAGCTTTCAATCATGTAAGTTTCTTGATTTTACCTCATATTGTACACACAAATTTCAATTTATATGATTTAGCTTTAAGCCCAACAATGTACACACCAATTTTAAGCATTTAAATCGAGGCTACACCTTATATTCTTTTTGTGCATATACTACACTTTATCGAGTACAAAATCTTATAATATACACTAAGGTGTTCATGATTGGCTAGTGAATAGTGGTGAGATGGTTATTTATGCCTTTCTCAAAAATTTCAAGTCCGACAGTCAAAGACATGTGACTTCAAAATCAAGACAAAGTGATCAAAAACCATAAACATCTTCCCACACAACATGCACTACAACGCTCAAACTAGTAAGGTGCAATAAATAAGTTCATCCAAGCTAAACAAGGTATATAAACATGTTATATAAAGATAATATGGCCAATCCTTGATTATAAATCCAAGATGTGAAATACGAAATACAAAAATCTTTTTGGTTTAAAAAGAATTTTTGACCAAAAGCAAAAAACACACATTATGCTAAATGAACAATGCAAATGCAATGCATGATAATGCTTAACTAAGCTATAGAGGGTACACAAATAAGAAATATCAATTTCTTAATTAACCCTTGACTACATGTACAAACTAGTACATATTCACACAAAATCAAAAATAACTTAGTACTTATATAACACATACTATTCAAGTTTCTCCACAATATCAAGCATGTTCTAAATGAAGAGAGAGATATTATAATTCATGTAATCCTCAAAACAAATAAAACAAGACATAAAATAAAATATTTTTTCTTTTTGAAATTTTCAATGTTTTTGGATTTTTGAATAATCAAAACAACCTAAAAAAATAACCAAAAACTAAAAATAAACATGTCCACAAATAATTGAAAGAATTAAATCAGGGACAAGTCAGCAACACTCACCTTAGAGAATCTTTTTCACCCATATAGCACGAGTCTTTGGCTTTGTAGGTAAAAATCCATGTGAAGCAGAGAGTATTTGAGAAATTACACCAATCTTCTGAGAAAGACTAAAATCTTGCAAATTCCTTTCACAAGCCAACAAGCTTAAAATTTTCAAAATAATATGAAACAATTTATATAGACTTATGGCAGGAGAAATATCATCACATATCCTAGATTGACATACAGAATTTTTAAATTTCAATTTATGACAATTAGGACGAATGTGACTGGAGACACCACAAAAGTGACAAACATGAACAAATTTAGGAACATCAGTATTCCTAACAGCAAATCTAGTCTCAAATTTTGGTTTTTGCCTCAACAAAGAACAATTTGGTCTAATATGACCAACAACACCACAAAGGTGACAAGTAGGCACAAAAACAGATTTATTATGCTCTCTAACAGTAGGTTTAGGTATAGGTTTAGAAACTTCAGCATCTACATCAGAACTTTTACCTTTGTCTAACCTAACAAAATAAGTCTTTTCTTTATTATTCCTCTTGAAAGGAGGGATATAAACTTTCTCAGTTTTAGGCTTAAGAGAAACAGAAATACTTCTGTTATCAACAGTAAGCTTGGTACTAGTCAAATTTTCAATTTTAGCTTTAGATTCAACTAGCTCTTGTTCCAAGCTTTTCATCTTCTCATCTTGAGAGGAAATTTGATTTTTCAAAAATTCATTCCTTTTATTAGATTCATCTAATCTAACAATCAATTCCTCTTTTTCAAGATTAGTCAATTTTAACTCCTCTTTAAATTTCTTAACAATTTTCATAGATTTCAATAACTCCTTACGGAGAGTTTCACAGGCATCAATAAAATCAACAGAAGCATAAGTAGAAACATGATCAGAAAGACACTTCAAATTATCCATGACAACAGGGGTCAAGGATCAGCTCTTAGATCAAAAGATCTAAAACAAGAGATCTACCCGCTCTGATACTACTTGAAAGGTTTTTCAACCCCTTAACACAACCGGATTAACCTAATTAATTAGCCAAGTGATTAACTTAGTCAAATTATGCAAATCTAGGTTATCACAATCAAATAATCATATCAAGAATATAGCAGCGAAAATATAAATAACACAAAGATATGATGACCCAGGAAAACCAAACCGGTAAAAAACCTGGGGAGAATTTAACCTAGCTATCCTCAAGGTAAACTTGAATCCACTATCTCGAAAAAATCGAAGTTCATACAATAAGACTTACAGGCCCCTACGCTCGACTTCTTATTGCTACCCACTAGTAGAACTAATTGATACGACCACGTACAAGCTCCGAGACCACGAACTTCTTCTTTCTTGGATTCTCCAGTAAGTACAAGCACAGCCACTTGTGTATCTTTAAGTTCCAATGGTAGCAACTGAGTTAATCGTCAAGGTGTAGATAACATCTCCTCCTTGAAAACCCTAAGTTTTGTGTAAAGGAAAGCTCCTCTAGATCTCATAAGAAATTTACACAAAACAGCAATATGAGCAACAAGAGCTTTGAGATGTTTGGGTACAAAACCCTAGATACAAAAGAGGCACACTCTTATCTTTCTCTAAAAAGCTCTCAAAAACGTGGCTTAGAGTTTCCTTTATATAGTGGGAAAAGTAGATCTGAAACCCTAATCCTTCATGGGCTTAGGCTGCTGTTTGGGCCGACCTAAAATTCTGCAGATATGATTTTTGATTGATCGAGCCTGTTCTTCGATCGATCGAACCAGGCAGAATATGAAGTCTTCTTTTTACAGCTTGTATGTTCTTGAATCACCTTGAGCATTTTCTAATAAAACCTATATACTCTAAGATCTATATCTAGACAAGTTTGTGTTCACGATTTGCCAATTGTTCTAAACATTTAGAACCTAACAATTTTTTTGTTTGGCGGAGTATGAATATATGGCTGTGTGTAGGCTGAGTCAGGAATATATTGTGGGCAAGATTTTGAGAGTGGGACAAGCTTTGGACCTTCAAGGATACTACCAGACCATGCTAGTCTATTTGTAAAGGGATTGGCTCAAAAAGGCTCTCCCCCATGGCTTGACGATGACAAAGATGGACATTACATGTTTGCGCTTGGAGATAATTTGACATCACGCTGTAATTACGCACAGTCACCATTGAAAAGCTTTTGTTACATTCTATTATCTGCCCCAAAACATGATAAAATTTTCCACCAAACTATTGATCACGAGTTCATAGTCTTTTGTTATTTTCTTTACATAGCTTTCTAAAACTAAATTTATCCTCACTTTTAATTGTTAGTTATGAATGTGATTTATGAGTAGAAAATTACTGATATACGAATAGGAGGATAGTGTTTAGGGTAGTGGAGATGATATGGAATTGGATAATAGATGGTTTATTTTCAGGCATTTTGTATAGGTTTTAATAGTTTCTTAGAGTCATCAGTTCTGTGTCTTTGTGCAACAGGAGTCTAAAACAGTCTTCATATTCAATCACCTCCCCCACCCACCCCCCCCCCCCCCCCCCCCCCAAAAAACAAAAAAAAGGAAATTCATCCACCCCAAAGTCATTATGCCTTTGGGATTAATCGCACCTAATGGATTTCCTTTATATTTATCTAATTTTTTCTTCCTGTGCCCATTACACAATACTCTATCAGTTTGGATTAGTAGTTCTTAGTTCTTGCTCTGATTAAGTCGTTCATGTGTGTGCTTTCCTTATTGCAGATAAAATCCACAGAAAGATTGGTGACGGTTAGTATTTTTTTACCCTCTGTTTGTATTCTTTTCTTTTTTTTAAGTTGAGTTTCTTCGTACCAGGCATTCCTCATCCAGTATCCCTTTCATTCTGCAGGCACCTTTGGTCAGGTTCTTGAATGCTGGGATAAGGAAACAAGGGAGATGGTTGCCATAAAAGTTGTGAGAAGTATTAAGAAGTACCGTGAAGCAGCAATGATAGAAATTGATGTGCTCCAGTTGCTTGGAAAGTATGACGGGACTGGAAGTCGGTGAGTGTAGTTTTGCTTATAATATTATCTCTCCTTCTGCTTCATCAGTTTTGAGATGAATTTTATATTAGTGGAGTGGTTTTATTCTTTGCAGTTGTGTACAAATACGGAATTGGTTTGACTATCGTAACCATATATGTATTGTAAGTATGAGTTGATTTATGATAACATGATTTTCCCAGCTTCATAAATATTTGTGCCTTAAGACTTGCCGCTGTGATTTAAATGGTCTTAACAGGTCTTTGAGATGCTTGGACCAAGCTTATACGATTTTCTCCCGAAAAATAATTATCGCCCATTTCCTGTTGATCTTGTCCGCGAGCTTGGCAGGCTACAGTTGGAACGCGTGGCATGTGTGTAGTTGTTACTTCTGCTATTTCTTTATTATCCTTGTCAATGTTGATGGAAACTGCTCTACTGGGAATTGCTTAAAAACCTTCTTTTACTGCTCGGGGAATTTTGTAACATTGTTTACATAATTTTTTCATTTTGGCATTATACATGATAACTCTATTGAGTTTGAGACGTAAAAGTTTTTTTTTAATAAAAATAATCCGATGGTATGTGTTCTTATGTTGGTTGTGGTCTACGAATTTCGCAGTCATGCATGATATGCGCCTTATTCACACCGACTTGAAGCCTGAGAACATACTTTTTGTTTCTCCAGAGTATGTAAAAGTACCTGACTGCAAGATACACCTTCTACTATGCACGTTCTCAATTTTTGCTTTTGTAGTTCCTTGAAGGAGGATTTCATGCAATAACTTTTCAATCCACTACAGGTTACATTCCGGTCACCAAAAGAGGGAACCTATTATAAGCGCACTGCAACAAGCTTTAGTTATTTCAACCCTCTTTTATCGAGGGTTTACTAAAATCTGTCGATACAATCTATAAATACAAATGCGGCAGGCTATATTACTCAACTTTATTTCAAAGGTTATTTGGTCCCTCAAAATAAGTTAAAACACCCTTGAAATAAATATTTAAAAAAAAAAAAAAAAAGCGCCCGTTTTTTTAGCCCATAACCCTTGATAAAATATTACAAAATTTTCAGCCCTTGAAAAAGGCCCACAACAAAATTTTCATCCCTTGAAAAAAACCCAACAAAATTTAAAAATATAGCCAGAACCTAACCAACAAACACATAGAGCTCTTATCACTCTTTCGCTGAAAGCCTGAAACTGAGAAAGCATAGAAATCTCACAGAGTGCATGGAAATCTCATAGAGCTCTACGATCATCAATGAGGTACGTAATTGCACAGCTCTGATTTGGTACGATCTCGGTTTTGTGACACTTCATCTCTCTTGGCGTCGTGTTTCTCAGCTCCGATTAGGTACGAATCACAAACCCTAATTTCGTCTTTGATTTTTTGTTTTTTTGGTTTACCCACACTTTTTCATTTTGTTTCACATTTCTTAGAAAACTAAGCTCATCATCGATTTCCCTATTTCGATTTCTAATTGATCATTCGCTTTAGAATCTCACTGTAACGTAATCGTTTTCCTCAGGTTGTAGCACATAAAGTGAAGGAAGCTGAAATCACTGAGCAGGACTCGCTTCTTCTGGTAATCATCATCAGAATTCTGATTTTTTGTCTTTTAACTTCAATTACGGACAATCAATTTGAATTTCTTTAGCAGAAATTTACATCTGAGCATATTTTCCTTGCACCATTGATCCCATTCTATCCACTATGTCATGCCTTGTACAGCTATCACTCTTTTGGCAGTTGTCTAGATTCTATTATTTCTTCTTTTTCAGCTTGCTTGGACCTACTACAACTTCTATCAGTTAACACCAACAAAATTGGCCGGAGAGAATTATTTCTTTCATTCTGCGCAGGTGAGTTATCCTAATTCTTGTGATATACATTGTTTTTGTCTCTGTGCGTGTGTCTTACACTACATCCATAAATACCTGTTTTAGGACATGACTGTGGGCTTCTACATAAGTAAATGAATGCACTTTGGATGTTTGTTGTTAGAATCCCCTTGATCTCCCATTATTTGATATTTACTTATACTATTTTTGGCTATTCTTCTTGTCTAGTTTCTGATAGTTCTTAGCAGTCACATCTTGAAAAGTTTCTGCTCAGCTTGGCAATGAGTTTCTAATTTGCTGCATTAACACGTATATGCACTAAATAGTAAATACACTTTCTAAATGACCAAATAAAAAAAAAATAAAAAAAAACTGTGCTCAAAGGTGCTAAGTGTGGATGACTTGGAGAAAATGGAATCTCAAATTGCAATAGCACTTTGTCAGTTGGAAATGATATTCCCTCCATCATTTTTTGATGTTATGATGCATTTACTTGTTCACCTAGCTGGTGAGGCTATGATTGCTAGACCTGTCCAATATAGGTGGATGTACTCGATAGAAAGATACTTGCAAACACTAAAGAACTATGTTCGTAATCCTGCTTGTCCAGAGGGTTCTATTGCAGAAGGGTATTTGATAGATGAATGCTTGACATTTTGCTCAAGATACATGGGTATTTAAAACTCTTGCCCCTGTTGACTATTGAATTAGATCATATAAATATTGATCGGGTTAATCTGACTTTTAGATGAGAGTTTACGTGAATAGGAGTTTCTCTTTTCATGTTAAAAATCTTTTTGTTGAATGACATTTCTTTAATCAGCATGTTTTATTTAGATATATGAACTCTATTGTGACTTTTTTTTGTTCTTTTTGAAATTGTGGGTATCTTGAATTTCATATTGTGGAAAGGTGTGTAAATATATTTGCTGGGAAGTTAACAAACTTTTGGTATCATTTTATCTTTTTCAGAAACTTGAGGGCACCCATAATGGCTGTAATGTTCAATTGTACTAGCTGATAACTTCTTGCTTTGGAGATGATGATGAAGAATAAAATGTATCAAAAGTTTTAACTCTTGGACAGATTTGGTCTTTGTACAGAGTGTGGTTGTTGATATCTTTTCTCTTAAACAATAATTGACATATCGGCAATTTGTATGCGGCTCCTAATCTGTTAATTTGTAGGTTTGAGTTAAGAGATCAAAGAAAGTATAATTGTAACAATATACAACTTTTGCTATACATCAATATCATAGCATATCATCTCAACAATTGTGAATTTGTGTGTGTGTGTGTATTTATATATATATATATATATATATATTGTGCATGATTGTGGTTTTTTTTTTTTTAAATAAAATAAAATCTTATTTTGAGGGTCAAGAGACCCCTTAAATAGCCTTATTTATCAAGGGTTGTAACTATAAATCTTTTAAACATTGGTAAAAGGTTATTTAAGGGTCTCTTGACCTCAAAATAAGATTAAAGCACTTGTTTTGAGGGCCACGAAGGCCTTCAAAGTTTTCTTTTCAACGGTATATGTTTCGAAGGTTATTAAGGGTTAATTGAACTCTTAAAATAATTTTTTTCAAGGTTTTTTAATACTTTTTTTAAGGGTTTTGAGCCTTGAAAAAAGTCAAATTTGTTGTAGTGGCGATTGCCAAAGTCTAGCGCAATTAAGGTTATTGATTTTGGCAGCACAGCTTATGAGCATCAAGACCACAACTATATTGTCTCTACTAGACACTACCGTGCCCTTGAGGTTATTCTTGGTATACTAATGTTTTGACTGCTCTTTTGCCAGTTCTTCCTGTTCCATATCTTGTTGAAATTTATGGGTATAAGCTTTTTATGTCTTTCCAGGACTTGGATGGAGTTATGCATGTGACATATGGATTATTGGTTGTGTCTTGGTAGAACTGTGCTCTGTATGTCTAACATCTCAGATCTATGTTGAATTGTAAGCCATATGGCTGTACTGTGCAAGTGTTACAAATGTTGATAAAGAAATGCAATTGATTGCAGGGAGAAGCTTTATTTCAGACACATGAGAACTTAGAGCACCTAGCCATGATGGAAAGGGTTCTAGGCCCATTAGTGCGTTCCCATTCAAGGACTTCCATTGATTATATCAGCATTTTTATGTTTATAGAAAACAGTAGTTCATCTATGTCTACAATTGTTTCTGTTTCAGCCGCCATGCAGAGAAGTATGTCCGAAGGGGTAGATTGGACTGGCCAGAAGGTGCAGCCTCTCGGGAAAGTATTAAAGTTGTTATCAGTTACCCTGTCTTCAGGTGTGTATGATGGTGCCTTTTCCTAGCTTCACTTTTGGGACAAAATGTCTGGATAAACCTATGCATATGATTTTGCTCTGTGTTCTGTTGTGCTTTGCAGAATCTAGTAAAGCAGCGTGTAGATCACTCAGCAGGGGATCTTATTGACCTATTGCAAGGTCAATAAGATATATATATATATATATATATATATATATATATATATATAACCAAACAAAACTTCCTAGCAGTTAAGGTTGCTGGATCCGAAAGTCTGTTACACAATAACCTCAAAGAGTCTCTAACCAGAAGCTGGTCAATCTTCGCGTGCAGAGAGTCCAGAATAACAAAATCATGTTGGCTGAGATTTAAGTAAATTAAATTGGTAGTGTCACATTTAGTCAAGGTGATTTTTATTGTGTAGGACCCATTATAAGAAAGAGTTGTCCTGGGAATGGGAAATTGAACATATGAGACAAGCTAAAATAATAAAATAAAAGGTTGATTTGTCATTTGTGTGGGAGCAAATAATTTCTCTAATATTAAATAATGAATCATGCTAATGAGTGTTATTAGAATAATAGTTAATAATTTATTTTAAGAAAATTTTGACACTACTTTTATAGGAAATGAAAAAAACTGTCAAAATATTAATTTATTTTTTCTTTTCTCATAATTTTTTTTTTAAATGAATGATTAATTATTATCCTAAAAGCATCAGTCAACATTTCCCTTTTAGTTGAAATTGAACATATGAGACAATAAAATAATAAAATAAAATAAAATAAAAAGTTGATTTGTCCTTTGTGTGGAAGCAAATAATCTCTCTAATATTAGATAATGGATCATGGTAACAAGTGTTCTTAGGGTAATGATTAACAATTTATTTTACGAAAATTTTGACACTATTTTTATAGGAAATGAAAAAAGCTGTCAAAATATTAATTATTTTTCTTTTTTTCTCATAAAAACATTTTTTAAATGAACAGTTAACTATTATCCTAAAGGCATCAGTTAGCATTTCACCTTTAGTTGAAGTGATTTTTATTATGTAGGACCCATTATAAGAAAATGTTGTCTCGGAATGTGAAATTGAACACATGAGACAAGCCAATATAATAATAAAATAAAATAAAAAGTTGATTTGTCATTTGTGTGGGGGTAATAATCTTTGTAATATTAGATAATATTAAGGGTCTGTTTAGAATTTGCTTATTTTGTTGAAACTGAAAATTTTACTAAAAGTACTGTAGATAAAGGTAAACGTTAGTTGAAATAGTACATTGAGACCCATGAAAAGTAGTGAAAATAAGCTGAATAGTAAAATAAGTTGGCAAAAAATAAGTTAGCCAGACATACACTAAGTCGAAGTGGTTTTTTATTTTGTAGGACCCATTATAAGAAAATGTTGTCTTGCAATGTGAAATTGAACACATGAGACAAGCTAATATAATTGAAAGTTCAAATAGCGTTGAAAACACTATGAACGTTCAGACCCTCAATTACAAAATACCAATTCAAGCTTATTATCAAACAATAAATATGCGGAAAATGAACATAAGCTACTGATAGAATTGATAAACAATCTAAACCAATTTAAAATCACATCCACACACAGAAATTAAATGGTAAAGATTAAGGGAAGAGAGATGCAAACACAAAGACAACACGGCAATGTGTTATCGAAAAGGAAACCGAAGCCCTCGATGTAAAACCTCTCCGCCGCCCTCCAAGTGGTAAATAATCCACTAGAAAATGTAGTTGGGATACATGAACAGCAATAGACCCTTCAAGCCTAATCTACCCAGGTACCTAAGCCCTCCAAGCTTCTTACTCCAACGAGGTTGCGCCGAACTTTTTTCTTCTCTAACTTACCGGATTCCGCTATAGCCTATAGCATCAACCAATAACCATTGGTCCCTTCCAAACTGCTTTCCTAAGCACTAAAAGACCTTCTCACAGACGTGTGTGTGGTGAGAAAAGAATTTGGTCAAGAACCTCTCAAGGATGTATCAATGGAGAGGAAGAGAGTAGAGGAACTTGAAGAGTCTCTTAGATGAAGATTGTAGATGAATCAATCTTGTTTTTCTCTAGGGTTTATCTCTCAAAATTCTCTTTGGAAGCTCTCTACATTTCGTGGGTTTAAGGGGTATTTATACTTGGGTGAGAAAGGAATGCGAAGAGTCAATTTTTCCTAAACAAGGCTGGTTGGCGGCTTGGCCTCGCGACTTGACTGAGTTGTGAGTTCAAGCCGCGAGATAACAGAACAGCCAGACTGGACTTTTTATCCTGTAGTGCTCCAGCTAGTGTGACTGTTCATCTTCTCGCACGCTTCACTCTTGTGGTGCATTTGGCGGCTTGCCAGTTGCGAGTCACCCGCGAGTTCCAGCCGCGAATCCCTGCATCTTGCACAAACTTGAGCATTTCTTCACACTCTCTCACACACTACCCTTACATGAATCCCACCTAAATATAGGGTTTCTAAGTGCTGAAATACAAGCAAATTGGCACGGAATAAATCCAACAAGATAGTTGATTAAATTCAACCTTACAATCTCCTCCTTTGGCTATTCTGTGACAAAACCCTATAACAAACTCTAGACTTAACGCGTGAGTTGGGAACAGTTGGAAAACTCACTCACACCTAACTCTAGAATCTGTGAAGCTCTTGAACCATAAGAACAAGTATCTCCTGAAACACAACAACACAATAAGTTCATTGTATGCAGAAAACTTGTAATGCATATGGAACAAGCACAATGCGATCAAGCAAAATTGAAATAAGACATAGACCATGGCTTGACCAAACAAGAACAATCACTTACACAAAGTGATCACAATGCTCATTCACATAAGGAATGAACATCCGGACATGCAAGCTAATAAGCTTATTTGCAAAGTATTATTTGCATGTCCAACACTCAACCAATGCATAAAACATATATGCATCTAGGAACAAGATCCTACAAGAGCACAAGAGTGATGTACTTAAAGAAAATGCATGACATTTAACATCAAGTACTAATGCTACAAAGCATGGGTACAAAAACCTTAAAAGCTTACAATAGCAACAGGTACAAACATAAAATAAAATACTGAATAACATCATTTTATATACTAGAACCAATTAACCATAGTGTATCAAACTCATAATCAAAGCAAAAACATTATCCAAAGTATAAACATAAAGTAGAACTGAATAGAGACTAGCTGATTAAAAACACTTTGTTTTAGACTGCTCCCCCTCAAAATAGCACTCCCCCTCAAGAGTTGCTTCTCAAAAATTCTCCCCCTTTTTAACCGGAATGGCCAAAGGGTCACTGCTGGGTGTTGAGGCTGTCAAACTTGGCCGAAAGTACGTTGAGCTGATCCTGAATTGCTGCCATCCTGTCAGTATGCTCATTCTGAACTTCTCTAAGTCCATCAATCCTTTCTAGGATGATCTGAAATGCATCTGGTGGAGGTGCAGCTGATGAAGTTGAAACTCTGCTCCTTTTGTCTCTGCTTCTGGGTGTGGATGTCTGTCCTGCAGCCTCTACTTCAGTTTCCATAGGATCACCTTCTCCTTAGTCACCCTCTTCTTCATCACCTAGAAGACAAACTTGTATCCTTGTGAGGGTTAATTTGTTTATGGCTGATAGAGGAGTCATGGGACTGATATCTTGAGGGATTGCAAAACCCCTTTTGCTCTGAAAGGTCTCATGAGAAGACTAGGAAAGATCAGCTTGGGCCTTGAGGTGGTTCTAGTCTCATCCACAATTATGTCATATATGTGAGAACTGATGTCAATGAAGGTTTTCTCCTTGAGCTCCATAAGGAAGATAGCTCTGGCATTAGTAAGAGTAGTCATCTTTCTTATTGGATATAAATTGAACATCATGATTGTGGTCAGACACCTCATATCAATTGGGAAGGCATTAGTGTTGAGACATCTCCCTTCTTTAACACCACCAATCTGAGTCTGGACAATGTCTAAAGATAGCATCCTGTCTTTGTAGTTGGTGAAATCATGATCTTCCAATCCCTCAAGCCCTAGAACCTCATCAATATCATGAGCATCAATGTTGAACTCATGTCCTCTAATCCAGTAGTTCATCTCATCCTCCCTTATGTTCACATTTGCATAGAATTCCCTTATTAAAGGTTCACACACTGCAGGTAGGTCACCCAGCAACTTATCCCATCCTCTGCCTTCAAAGCATTCTGGAATGAAGGTATCCTTCAAGTCATTTAAATCCACAAACCTCTCCTAGATAACTGTTCCCTTCATGAAAGAATCTCTGTATCTCTCAAAGTGCTGAACTGACCTAAACAGGTTGTGATCCATTTTCAGCCTTTTGTCTGCCTTTTTAGCAGGGCTCTTCTTCTTTGTAGGTGTGGGAGCCATCTGTAAACAAGCAGAAGAGGCCACAACAAGAGTAGAACACAGTATGTGGAAATGCACACATATTAGTAACAAGTTAGTTGCAAAGGGAGTAACAAAGTGTCAATTCAACACACAGATTAAGCACAGTTGAGAACCGAAAAGGATAGCTCAAATTAGAACTCAGAAACTCAAACAAGTTTAGTCTGTATAGATGTAGACTGGAACAAGCATTAAACATCTATAAATGGACAGTGTAAACCACAACCAGACACAAAAACACAAAAATAGGCATATGTCAATGAGACATATCTTAATGAATATGAAATGTGCTAGTTAAACCCCCAAGATAGAAGCACACACACGATATGGTAACACAAACTCAAAGCAATATTTGCCAAACAATCCAAAATCACAGACATACTGAAACACCCAATCTCTCATTCAAAGAAAAACACATAAAACCCCAAACCCATATACCTAATGGGTATGAAATCTATCAATCAACAAAGATCAGAACAAAGACTAGCACAATAAGACTAAATCATGATAGCAAATATATTCAGCAACAGAACCAACCAACCCCAATCGACCAAACCCAACATTTTAAGGCAACCCATGCACGAACACAGTAAAACTCAAATCACAATGACAACTCATAAATCAAGAAAATAATGTTCAAATCATGAAATATGAAGTGAGAAAGATAAAACCCATACCTTTTTCTTAAAGATTTGAGAAGAAATGGTGCAAAAATGGATGCTTTTCGAAGAGGGACTCGAAGTGTTTGAGAGAGAGAAATGGGGAAGACAATGAACAATCACAAAAATTCGAGGGAAAACTGTAAAGTTTTTGAAAAAACTGTCCTTAAAACGCAAAACACGCGTTTTTTGCGACTGTATCAAGTCGCCAATAAGTCGCCAGAGTAAGCCGCGAAGCACTTTGAAAATAAGATTCTTGAAAAATCTTCTAAGTGTTTTTTGCGACTAGAAGGTCTACCAGCAAGGGAGTCGCAAGGTGAGTCGCGAAAATCTCTGTGTACCCCTCGCGACTGAGCCTTCTACCCGCGAACAAGTCGCCACACTGAGCCGCAAAAATCATAAAAACTCAAATTTTGAAAAAATTTCAAAGTATTTTTCGCAACTGAGACCTTGACTCGCTAGTAAGCTACGAAAAATCTTGGAGTGGGTTCACAACTGGGGCATGCGACTAGGACAACCCGCGACTGAGTCGCCAAAACAAGACAACACTGTTTTTGAAATTTTTGACATTTTTGTAAAAACAAAATACTTTCCAAAAACAACTAAAACACTCAAAAATCTTTTTGTGTTTGATCAACAAAGATTGAGCATGTGAAAACATATTTAATCAAGTACAATCACACAAATGAATATGGCATTCATTGAACATAGACTTGTGTGATGTGTGTAGCTATAAAAAATGAGATAGTCCTTAGTCTAATGTGAAGCTTCAATGATCAATTCAACGAAGGCATACACAACTAGCACTAGATAATGTGATCCATCTCAATTATAGAAGCATGCATATATGACCTCCCACATAAACTTGAGTACATTTCTTTGAAGCTTTTCATTTGGCTCCATATACATCATATCATTTGATCATTTTAAATCAATACATCTCATTGTGAGATCGATGCCTGAAATTTTTAATATTTCAATTTGATGAGTTAGCCTTTGGCTTTTTGGGCATCATACATTTTATTTTAGTCACTTTTCCTTTTTCCTAGTCAAATACTAGTATGTGTGACAGATTTTTGCAGCTCAATATCTCTTTTTATTTGGAGATTTACATTTGGTGAGCTCTTTAAGCAAAAATAACAAAATAAAGAGTCGGAAGATATATAGGCACAAGCCTATGTATGTCTCAAGATCAACAAAACCATTCACTAATCATTCATGACAAGGTTGAAGATCTATTTACAACAGTCACATAGATTTCATGATTTCTCCCATAATGATATGAGTGCATAAGAAACAAGCTAAGCTCGTAGATGCACAAGGCCATTAGTACAAAAGTACAAGGCAAAACATGCTTTGAGACAAAGACTCAACAAAGTCGATCAAACTTTTTGGATTTTCTACTTTTTATGTGTTTTTGAATTTTTGACATAAAAACAAGAAAAGATTGATCAAAAACAATGTAAAAACATTTTAAAAACGAAACAAATAACCAACCAAACAGATTTCAAAACAAACAAGCAAAAAGCATACAACCAAGCATATTCACAAAGCATAGGAAGAATTAATGCATGGACATGTTGTAATGCTTATGCATGAGTACCCCTCTTCACCCACACGTCACGTGTGTTTGGGGTGATATCCTTGACGATTGGGTATGAGAATTAGGACTTTCAAACCTTCTTGTGAAGCTTTCCAGGCAAGTGGTGAAGGCACCGATCATCTTCATCACATCCATCATTCCGGGATCACGATTTTGACTTCTTGGTTGCTCACCACCCCAAGACCTCTTGTCATTTCTTCTTCCTCGTGATCGAGGAGTGCTTGCATTGTTTAACTCTCTCAGCTTATGACAGTTGGGTCTGGTATGTCCTTGCAGTCTGCAATAATGACAAAGATGATTTGTTCTAGGACCCCGTTGTGATCTTGGAAGTGATCTTTCTCTAGTTTCAAATCTGGCTTCTGATTGATTACGGGACTTATTTGACACCCGTTGATCAGCCACATTCTTCTTCTTTTCAGCCTTAACTTTCTCAGGAATAGGCTCTTCTTTAACTGTATCTTTGGCCTTCACAAACTTCACTTCTTTGGTGACATTGGCTGATGAGCTGCTCCCTCCGGTATATCCTAGTCCGGACTTGTCTGAGGCATGTTTTTGAGATGAAATAACATCATCTAACTTCTTAGATGAGACCTTTTCTATCTTGGCATGTGCTTGCACTACCTCTTGCTCAAGAAATCTTACTTTTGTGTAAGCTTCTGATAGCTTACCATTTAGTGTTTCAATCTCACACTTTGATTCCTTATATTTGACTAAGAGACTTCTGTAGTCCTCCTCGGCTTTCTTCATCTTCTTCACAGCCGCCTTCGCCACCCTTGCATACTCTCCCGATTTCTCAAGGAGTGAGTTGTAGTTCTCTTGGAGACCAGCTGTGCTTTCATCTTCTTCAGCTTCTGATTCTTCAACAATTCCCATTGATTCTTCATCACTAGCTCCCCAAGCTCTTGTACAAGCACATTCAAGTACTCTGATTCTTCAACATGAGCAATGGTCATAAACGCGGAGTAGTTTCCTTCTCCGTCACAGCTATCATCTGAATCAGAGTGTGATGAATCCGAGTCACTTAGAGTGGTGGCATAGACCTTGCCCTTCGATTTCAAATAATTGGGACATTCTTTCTTGAAATGTCTATGTCTATTGCACTCGAAGCACGTGATTCCTTGCAAAGATTGGGATTCTCTACCATCTTTCCTTCTGAATTCCCTTTTCTCCTTCCCGGAATTTTGAAATTTCCCTTTGTCACCAGATTTCCCACTGTTCTTGAGTTTTAAGAACTTTCGGAAGTTTTTCACAGGGTACGCCACATCTTTATCTACAGCATCTTCATCCGAAAAGTCATGAGATACTACCCTCTCATCAATTGTCTTAAGAGCAAGAGATTTGCTCTTCTTTTGCGTGGGCAGTGACAATTCATATGTCTACAATGAACCAACCAACTCTTGAATTTTAATGTCATCAAGATCCTTGCTCTCTTCAATAGCTGTTACTTTGACACAGAAGCTTTCCGGCAGTGATCGAAGGATCTTCCTTACTATTTTAGAATCCTCCGTCTTTTCCCCCAAATTCAATTTGCCGACAACCACCTTATTCAGCTTACTATAAAAAGAGTCAAATGACTCATCCTCACTCATCTTGAGCTCCTTAAAGCGAGTGCTCAACATCTGTAGCTTGGTGTCTTTCACTTTCTTTGTTACTTCATAAGTAGTCTCCAAAATTTCCTATGCTTCCTTAGCAATAGTGATATGTGAAATCTTGTGAAATTCTTCTGGAGAGACACTACAGAAAATAGCATTCAATACTTTACTGTTAGCATTAGCCGCCGCAAAAGCTGCCTTATTGCAAGTGGATTTGGCAGCCTCTAGCCTAGTCCAACCAACTTCAATTGCAACCCACACAGCATCATCAATAGAACACAAAAATGCTCTCATTCGGACTTTCCAAAAAGCATAATTATTACCATCACAAAATGGTGGCACATTTAGAGATTGAGACCTATCCATCTCAATACGGGGTTAGGGATCGCACTAAGGTGTTTAAATCACAGCTAGTGCGCCCACTTTGATACCAATTGAAAGTTCAAATAGCGTTGAAAACACTATGAACGTTTAGACCCCCAATTACAAAATACCAATTCAAGCTTATTATCAAACAATAAATGTGCGGAAAATGAACATAAGCTACTGACAGAATTGATAAACAATCTAAACCAATTTAAAATCACATCCACAGCAAAAATTAAATAGTAAAGATTAAGGGAAGAGAGATGCAAACACAAAGACAACACAGCGATGTGTTATCGAAGAGGAAACCGAAGCCCTCGACGCAAAACCTCTCCGCCGCCCTCCAGGCGGTAAATAATCCACTAGAAAATGTAGTTGGGATACATGAAGAGTAATAGACCCTCCAAGCCTAATCTACCCATGTACCTAAGCCCTCTAAGCTTCTTGCTCCAACGAGGTTGCGCCGAACCTTTTTCTTCTCTAGCTTACCGGATTCCGTTATAGCCCATAGCATCAACCAATAACCATTGGTCCCTTCCAAACTGCTTCCCTAAGCACCAAAAGACATTCTCACAGACGTGGGTGTGGTGAGAAAAGGATTTGGTCAAGAACCTCTCAAGGATGTATCAATGGAGAGGAAGAGAGTAGAGGAATTTGAAGAGTCTCTTAGATGAAGATTATAGATGAATCAATCTTATTTTTCTCTAGGGTTTCTCTCTCAAAATTTTCTTTGGAAGCTCTCTACATTTCGTGGGTTTAAGGAGTATTTATACTTGGGTGAGAAAGGAATGCGAAGAGTCAGTTTTTCCCAAACAGGGCTGGTTGGCGGCTGGGCCTCGCAACTTGACTGAGTCGCGAGTTCAAGCCACGAGATAACAGAACCGCTAGACTAGACTTTTTGTCCTGTAGTGCTCCAACTGGCGCGACTGTTCATCTTCTCGCACACTTCACTCGTGTGCTGCATTTAACGGCTTGCCAGTCGCGAGTCACTCGCGAGTTCCAGCCGCGAATCCCTGCATCTTGTACAAACTTGAGCATTTCTTCACACTCTCTCACACACTACCCTTACATGAATCACACCTATATACAGGGTTTCTAAGTGCTGAAATACAAGCAAATTGGCATGGAATAAAGCCAACATGATGGTTGATTAAATTCAACCTTATAATAATAATAAAATAAAATAAAAAGTTGATTTGTCATTTGTGTGGGGGTAAATAATCTTTGTAATATTAGATAATATTCAGTCGAAGTGATTTTTTTTTTATTGCGAAGGACCCATTATAAGAAAATGTTGTCTTAGGAATGTAAAATTGAACACATGAGACAAGCTAATATAATAATAAAATAAAATAAAGTTGATTTGTCATTTGAGTGGAGCAAATAATCTTTGTAATATAATATATTAATATTAATATTATATATGATTTTTGGGGAGGCCGACGGGGCAATTACCCCCTTGCCTCCACCCTTGGATCCAACTTATTTGCATCCCCAGTAGGTTGTAAAGGTGTGTGTATTAGTTTATTAATATTTTCCCTTAAGACCTTTATAAAGGCATTTCGAAAAGCATCCATTTGACTATGGTCATTCTAGCTTCTCATGGGACTCTAGAATCTCAATGAAATCTTCCAACACCGCCCATGGATGCTGACATTGATGCCCTTAACTAAATGCTGAAAATCTTTGTGCCCTTATCACGAGAACAGATTGTTTAGCTTTTTGTCAAAAAAAATTTTATTGAAAGTGTTCTAATGTATACTTTTACCTTGAACAAAATGAAAAAAAGTAGAAAAAAAAAATGTGAAGTTTTAAAAAATGTACATAAAAGTTAAAAATTAAAAACTAATGCTAAAAATTGATGCCAAATTCACTTATGTGCCTTTGTTGTCTTGCAAACTAAACTATGTGATATGGAAAAAAAATTCATTATTGTTACGTACTTTGTTGGCCACAGCAAAGAGTCCCTTGTAACCGAACTTCAATTTTTATTTTTGCATCCATCTTTGTTTCCATCAAGAATAGAATGTCAGACTGTGTGCCCTGTCCAAATCTTAGAAGGCTTAAGCCTTAAACTATCCGAGAGTTCCCAAGCTCTTAGCATTTTCAATTAAGGATACTTAGTTGATGGCGGGGTTGGTCTTTAGCCTCCACCATGTTGATATCTTTAACACGTCTTTGTTTTCTATCCTTGTTGCCTCAATCTTTAGTTGTTAAAATTAGTTGGACTTCCACTTCCATGGCTTGCTCTCGCGCCTTATAATTTTTTCCCACGCTTGCTTCTTACCTCACCCACCATTATTTGTTTTGCTGTTATATGCTCATCAATCAAGGGTAATGAATCTAATGATACTCTCACTTTCACTTTGGAAAATTCTTAAGTATTTCAGGAGTACGAAAAAATGAAGATGGTAGACCCCACCATGAATTTAATAAATGGACTTCATTATGAATGTGAGAGGAGGGGTCACCATTCTCCTTGCTCCAAGAGTACTTAAGAATTACTCCTAGTTTTTTTATTCACTTTCATATTTTAAATGTATTTTTATTTCTTAAAATGTGAATGTTTTTATATTAATTGTGGATATTTGTATAAATAGTGGAGGTAAACTAAATAATTAGAGTCATTAAACAAAAGTCTTATTTTGTTTCTTTTTCTTTTTAATACTCTAATAGTTAGGAAAATAAAATTTTGAACCCTAAATATCTTTATTGAAAAACCTTAATTGAATAAACCTAAAAGTTAGAGAATTGAAATGAAATTTGAAAAAACTTAGAAAATCAGTTTTGCATTCTTTTTTTGTTTGACTACGGTCTAATTTGCAAAGAAGTCAACGAGTAACTGGGTGACCTTAAATCGGCGAGGAGTGTGCGTGAAGCACGTGGTCCCCTCAACATGAGGCATGTCATGTGTTAAGAAGTGGGATCCAATCCAACCATCCAAGCTGCACAACACTGATCTCTTATAAAGAAGAAGAAGAAAAAAAAAATTAAAAAAATTAAAAAAAAAAAAAAAAAAAAAAAAGGACCAACTACTACGTTGGCGTTGGTACAATTGCCACGTGTCGAATGCTCGGAGAGTGACAACGTAATTTTTGGCAATGTTATGAATACCATTTCGGAACCAGTTTCGGTTTATCCATTGGAAAGGAATATTTTAGTACCGGCTTATTTCGACGTACAGTTTTAAGGTGTTTCGGGGTTCCTAAAATATAAATATATATATTCTTACACAACATAAAATTATCAATTTAAGGAAGTAAATAACTAAATATCAAACAATACAAACTATTTTAGTCTTAAATCTTAACATAAAAAATGTATTACTTTTTTTTAGTTAAATAATAATACAAGTTAATGAAATAAATATTAAAAATGCTTAATTAACTGAGTTTTTTTTTTTTTTTATATCAAAATAAAGTTAAACAACTAAATATTAACTTGCTTAAACCCATAAACTTTTATTCTTTCTTTTTTCTTTCTTATTTATTTATTTATTTTTCCCCTTAATTACCCACTACATTAATTATTAAGTTTGTGTGAAACATTAGCTACCTACCACGTGTGCAAAGTGCAATACACATCCCAATAAAATAATTAAACAAACAAATAAAATCTCTTGATCTATCGGATGGTAGAATAAAAAAGAAATAAATTTGTTTAAATATCTCCTCCATTTATTACCCTACCTACCCCCACAACTCATTCTACACACTTCTGCTTCTCTCTCTTAACTCTTTCATGTTCAAAATCCTCTTGAAGAAGAAGAATAATTCCTTATGCTCATTGCCTCGTTCTTGATTCCGAAAGCAGATAAGTATGTATTTAACTTGATTTCTCTTTCGTTCTCTCTATCTCACACACAAGAACTCTCTCACATCACCCTCATACCTCAAAACCTCCCTCATTCCCTTTTTCTATTCTATTCGGACCCACAACTCATACCGGCCGAATCTTGTATTTCGGCCGAAATTGACTGAAACATCCTGAAACTCACTGGAACAGACTGAAATTTAATATGAGGTGGAACAAGGGGGATTTCCATTCTGGTTTATATGCCGGTACGAGATTTTCTGGCCATTCCGGTCGGAACGAAATGGATTTAATAACATTGGTTTTTGGAATGGGATGGTGGTCCCCACTTGATGAGTCGGTGCATGATTCATTCACCCCTCAAGTGAAGTGAGTGCGACCACTCTCTCTACACTAGTACGTATTTTAATGTTTGATTGTGCCGTACAATATTGCAAGTTGCAAAGGTATACGATGCTTGTAAGATTTCCTTGTAAGATTTTGGAAATCTATTTGGTTAGGTACATGATAGATTGTGAATTTGTTATGATAAGAGGATCTTTTGTGGGCCATTCAGGTGTAATCAATCAAGAGGGGGCTTTGACCGTAAATGAATCAAGTTGCTTACGAGGAGCTTGAACTCTAGTGAGAAAAAAAGATTTGTTTATGTTTGTTAGTTTGTTTCAAAAATAAGTTAAATTCAAGTCTAAGTTTAAACTCGACAATTAAATGAACTAGACCTAAAATTAATGGGTAATTATTGGGTACTCCCAGATTACCATAAATGCGTACTTACTCCTATCACATAACTATGGGTCTTACTAATTAAATTTATAGTGGGACCTACAATTTATGTGAGAGGATGGAGTATGTATTTATGATACTCCCGGAGTATTCAATAATTTTCCAATATTAATAATACGTTTGTAAACAAAAACTTGAACATTAAAGTAGATTCAAATTTATGTTGTATTATCATTATGTGTCTATATATAAACTTGTCTAAAAATATAATTATATAGTCTTAAAGCTGGATTGTTTAAGTTAAGGGGTAGTGAAATATAGACTAGTGTGCAATTTACACACTTAAAATTGCACATTTTTGCTTCAAATTTTGGATTCATAATATGCAATTTTGAGTTGAGGTAGCAATTAATGAACATGTCATCACAACATATAGACAGAAAGTCTTAAATCAAAATGATATGTAACATTAGGGTCCAAATTTTAAATGGTGTCATATCTCATCAATGCATATTAATTAATTTAGTACTTATATTTTTTTTTATAGATATAATAAAATTTAAATCTCTTTTTGGTATAGAAATTATTTAAACCCAAAATCTTTTAATTAATAAAATAAATTCCCTATTTGATGTTCAACCACATTTTTTTATTTCATTAGCATTAATTTATAGGAAATAAAAACTTAATAGATATTGTTAATCAATACATATGCCAAAACAATTTTGTTAGTTTTTTTTTTTTTTTTTTTTAAATTACTAGTTTTTAAGTTTATTATTACACACCTCATTAAAAAAAATGAATACTTCACATGTAAAAGTTAAAAAAATGACACCCCGTATGGAGCACATAGTTCAATAAGAGGTAGAAAGGTGTATAAGAAAAAAAAGATCTTTGTAATATGATTTGGTGGGACGCGTCACTGATTTTGATGTTGGAGTTGAAAGATTCCCTCTACACACCTTTCATTGCCACCATACATGATCAAACATTTGAACATTAAAGTTGATTTAAATTTATAATATAATTTCTAATACGATCAAAGTGAGGCTTTCTTCATTTTTTTCTCCATACAGTTTGGAGTCAAAAGAAAATTTGCCCACCTAGCCTCTGCTCCATTGTCCAAAACCATTGATTGAATGAAATAATTATGCCTATCCTTCATAATACTGAATAAAAACCATCAGTCTCAAAAATACTTTATACTCTACTGATTGTGATATGCCATGTGTTTTTTATTTATTTATTTTTATATTTTAAATTTTAGTTATTTTATAGGTAAAATAAAATGAATACATCATAACAAATTATGATTAGTGAAGTATAAAATGAAATAGAAATAGTGGTTTTGTATTCCATAACACCACCATAGGTAACAAAGAGAAAGACAAATTATCTTTCAATTACTCCCATTTATTTAGAAGAAAGGAAAAAGATCCATTATCACAAAAGCCAAAACATACATGCTAATTGGCCACCATTTATTTCAAAGTGCTTAGCAATATATATATATATGGGAGAGACTTCTGTCTAGTGACCAGTTCCACTGCACACGCTAGGATACGGATACATGTCCAAAATTGGACATGTGTTCACATCTCAGCCTGTCCAATGAAACTGGTCACTGGACACAAGCCCAGCCCTATATATATTACATAAAAGTAACTATTCCTATGAAGATTATATTTGGAATGGAGTGAGATGGGGGAGAGAAGAAAGGGAGGGGAAGAGTGCTGACATATACTAATATTTTAAAACAATTTGACTGGCACAAGGTTCAAAGCTGTTTTCTTACTGGTAGTAAGGCTAAGACCAGCTTCCTCTTCCATGTTGATATCTTCCTCCTTCATCCCATCAGGTAATTTCCAATTGAAACAATATAAAAGATTTGCAAGTGCAAGCTCAATTGTTGTTGTTGCCATATACATCCCCGGACAATGTCTTCGACCAGATCCAAATGTCAATAACTCAAAATTTTGACCTTTATAATCAATGGAGTTATCCATGAACCTTTCTGGGATGAATTCTTCTGGGTTCTCCCAGTATTTAGGATCTCGTCCTATTGCCCAGGCATTAACTTGTACTAACATTTTTGGGTAAATGTCATAACCATTGATCTTAAAGTGTGACATGGTTTCTCTTGGAAGAAGTAGAGTTGCTGGAGGATGCAATCTAAAAGTTTCTTTAACTATCATCTTTAGATAATGAAGGTGGTCAATGTCGCTTTCAGTGACTTTCCCTTTATTTCCAATGAAATTTCTAACTTCATCTTGTGCTTTTTTCATCAATCTGGGGTTCTTAGCAAGCTCTGCCATCGCCCATATCATGGTAATTGCACCAGTGTCAACTCCAGCAAAAAATATATCCTGATAAACAAATATAGTAATAGGTAAGTAGATGAACATGGCTAATTTTGAAAAGGTAAGTATAGTTAAAAAAAAAAAAAAAAACATGGGATTAATAAAAGATTGGCAGCTTACAAAGATGATTGCCTTAATGTTATGTTTTGTGAACCAAGCAACATCGCCAGACTCAGCTTGCTCCCTTTCAATTCTCAGTAGCACATTGATTATGTCTTCATGCTCTGGTTTTGTCCTCTTAGGATCAAGATGGAGATCAATGACCTGTTGGAATAAAGTATCCAACTCATGAAAAAGCCTTTGAAGCCTTTTAAATCTACCAAAGAAAGTGTCTACAATCCATCCCACGAAGGGAAAGAATTCAGATGCATTGTAGCTTCCTATCATGGACGCTACCTCATCAACCACTGCTTGAAACCTTTCATTGTCTAAAACACTTCCACGGAAACTCTTACCAAAACCAATCCTAAAAGTTATACCTGCAGTAAGGGCAAACAACTTCTTAGAAAGATCAATAGGGGTTGCAGAAGATGCATAGTGAGATATAGAATCCATAAGCAAAGCAACTTCTTCTTCCCTAATGAACTGATAGGATTGCACCCTCTTCACGCTAAAAAGCTTAAGAACACATATTTTCCTTATCTCTCTCCAGTAATCACCATAAGGTGAAAGAGCTATGTCCCTATAATTGTAGGAAAAAACTTTAGAGCAAGCCAAGGGAGGTCTACTGCAACAGGCAAGATCATGAACTTTTAAGACTTCTCTTGCTGCCTCAGCAGAAGATATTATGACAGTTCTTATGCCACAGAGTTGAAGGAGCATCACAGAGCCATATTTCTTGGAGAGTTGCCACATAGATTGGTGAGGCAACATACCAAGTTGGTGCAAGTTACCTATAATAGGGAGCTTAGGAGGGCTTGGTGGAAGGTTCTTTGAACTCCGCTCATCCATCCTTTTTTTCATGAGCAACAGAAGAGGGAGAACAAGGAGAAGAGGAAGCCATAAAGGAATGGTATCAAGAGCCATTGAAGCTATATCTTTTATGTCAAGTTAGTAAGTATCCTCTAAAATTGTTCACCTGTAAATAGCCCGAGATACCAGATTGAACAAAAAAAAAAAAAAATTGTATGTAAGTTTTTTGTCCCCATTAGGTGGTATGATATACTTAAAAAGGAAAAATATTGCTTCACACTATTTCACACTATTGTCGGATAAAATTGCATACGTATGTTTCTAATCCTTATGAAAGTTTGGCAAACATCCACCATTATTGCATGCGAGACGACACCCGTTATTGCATGCGAGATGACACCCATCGTTGCATTGCATGCGAGACGACACCCGCTATTGCATGCAAGATGAAACCTATTAAGTATCCTCTAAAATTGTTCACCTATAAATAGCCCGAGATACCAGATTGAACCAAAAAAAAATTTGTAAGTTTTTTGTCCCCATTAGGCGGTATGATATACTTAAAAAGGAAAAATATTGCTTCACACTATTTCTTACACTCTGGTATACTACATCACATTTGCATGTGCGATGTACACAATTTTTTCAATTTTTACACTCTAACTAGTATGTACCATGTTCACATTTGCATGAGTGTAATAGGATTACATTTTTTTTTTTTGGGATATCTCCATTTAAAATGGAGAAATATAATGGCATGTACAGTTGATATACATACAAAATGAATGTGATATATACTAAGTTCTCAAATTATTTGGTCAGTGTTTTTGTCTTGTCGAATAAAATTGCATACGTATGTTTCTAATCCCTATGAAAGTTTGGCAAATATCTGTCATTATTGCGCCGCTATAATATACGTATATTTCTAATCCCTATGAAATTTTGGCAAACCCGATAAGATAAGCCCACACCGCTATAATCCTTTTAACATCCCACCTATGCTTTCAAAATTCCACTCTTATCATCTTTTTTCTGGAATGTGGTGGAGTGAGCAAAGAAGACCAGTAAGTGAATTTTAAGCTAAATGTTAATTCTAGAGTCTAAATACTGACCTCAAAATTCAAATTATACTTATCAATCACTTTCACAGGCATGTTACTAGTCCCATTTCCCATGCCTCACACTTGTCAGTGTGTGTATATATATATACATATGTGGCAATCATTAACATAACACACTTGTCCATGTGTGTATATACATATTGCATGTGAGACGACACCCGATAAGATAAGCCCACACCACTATACTCCTTTTAACATCCCACCTATGCTTTCAAAATTCCACTCTTATCATCTTTTTTCCAGAATGTGGTGGAGTGAGCAAAGAAGACCAGTAAGTGAATTTTAAGCTAAATGTTAATTCTAGAGTCTAAAAACCGACCTCAAAATCAAATTATACTTATCAATCACTTTCGCAGGCATGTTGCTAGTCCCATTTCCCATGCCCCACACTTGTCCGTGTGTGTATATATATATACATATTTGGCAATCATTAACATAACACACTTGTCCATGTGTGTATATACATATTGCATGTGAGATAACACCCGATAAGATAAGCCTACACTGCTATACTCCTTTTAACATCCCACCTATGCTTTCAAAATTCTACTCTTATCATCTTTTTTCCAGAATGTGGTGGAGTGAGCAAAGAAGACCAATAAGTGAATTTTAAGCTAAACATTAATTCTAGAGTCTAAAATCCGACCTCAAAAATCAAATTATACTTATCAATAACTTTCACAGGCATGTTACTAGTCCCATTTCTCATGCCCCACACTTGTCCGTGTGTGTATATATATACATATTTGGCAATCATTAACATAACAAAGGACGCAATATATTCTTGAAATTGAGGCTCTTCGACAATAATTTAACCATGTTTCATATTGTTTTAGATAATGACATTGGAGTGTACAATTCTATCATGTCTTCATTCCAAAGGATGAGCTAAGCATGCAATAACAGTTGAACACATGTAAAGTTTTCATCTTATTAAGAGTAAATAATTGCAATCATCTATATGTATCTAAAAGTTGAAGCGTAGCATTTTTTGTTGCTACACTCCAGTTGAGCCACATCAGCGTCCACATCATTATCATTTTTCTTTCCAATCTTCCTATAATTTTTTTTAACATTTACTCATTTTTTTTAATATTTTCACTTTCTATAACCTTTCTCTATCCCTTACCTTTTCATCTCCCCACTACCCTCTACCTTAATATCACTCTTCATCTTTCCCTTCATCTTTCTTTTTTTGATCCTTTCTTATTCATGCACTCTTACTATAAAATTGTCATTCTCTCTTCCATTCTTTACATACTTTTCCCTCACAAAAAAAGTCTCTCTCTCTCTCTCTCTCTCTCTCTCTCAATTTTTTTGGTGAATTTTTTATTTTTCTTGCATCTCTGCTTTAGGTTGATAATTGTTCTGTTCTTTAGAAATTTATATTGAGCTGATGCGATTTAGTTTTGTGATTTAAGTTTTTTTCTCTCTTTAAATTTTAATTTTATTACATGTTTTTTCTTTAAATTCTTTGTTTGGGTTGCTTTGAATTCACCTATTTAGTTGTTCTATATATGTTATTTTTGTACAACATGACATTTGTTCTATGAAATTCCTTTAGACTTAACACATTATCTTTTCATTTGATTTTTTTTTCTCTCCTCATGTGTAGTGATTGACTTCTAACAAAAACTATTCTATTTATATATTTAGAAATCTATTTCTTCCTAATTCCAATAGTTTAAATTTTGTATGGCCATGGATTCTATTGAGCAATTAATATGAAAAAGAAAATAAAAGTAAAATAAATTCTACAATAATTTGCTTTATAGGGATCGACACCTCTAAGTTATACATTGTTCGTTAAAAGTAGTGCGAGAGAAATTAATGTTTGGTCTGTCTATGTAACTAATGTTTCTAATCTTTTGAAAGTTTGTGGAGCATATACCCTACTAATTAGGCCATCTAAATCATCTGAATTAAAAATCAATTGTAACATAAGGAACAAAGGGGTCATAATGCATTCATGTTCTCCTTATATCGTGATAAATCAGAGTAGTTGAATAGTATTGTTGTTTAATTTACCACTATTACATATTTTTTCCTTAAAGCTACATACCATCGATCGTTACACCAAATAGATATTTCAAAGTTCATTTACATGATTACTTTGCTGTGTGGTGTGGTGAGTTGAAACATTGTTGGGTAATGATGTACGTTAGATTGAATGTGTAGCCTCTTAACTTGCAAAGGGTAAGTACTGATTTATGCTTAGTTTTTGTTATTGGTATTCTTTAGAGCTATAATGGTTGGTAGGTCTAATGAGGCTTCATCAATTTATGCGAGGCTTTAATTTCACCCAAATGACAAGCAATGGGTAAGTACTGATTTATGCTAAGTTTTTGTTATTGGTATTCTTTAGAGCTAAAATGGTTGATAGGTCTATTGAGGCTTCATTAATTTATGCGAGGCTTTAATTTCACCCAAATGACAAGCAATAAAACAAGACAATTCATGTTCAGCTTTCTGGTTTATTCTATTAAAAAAAAATGCTTAGCTTTTTGGGTAACCACCAATTCGTTTTGTTAACTCAACATCATAAAGTAACTTTAATTTAGTTATATGGATAGGGTTTATCATTTTTCAAGTTGCAAAAAAAATATATATATATATATATATATTCAAGCTAATATCAATAGTACTACTACATTTGACCATTTAAATTCAGTCATATCCTCCACATCATTAAATTATTAATATTTTTTTTTTTTTAATTTAAAAAAATTAAACATATAATGTTTTAATTAAATACAAATAAATAAAAATTTCCTTATAAAATCATAATCATTTTTTTTAACATTTACACTTTCTTTAACATTTCTCATTCCTTTCACATTTTCACTCTCTTCACTACCTCTGAATGGTCAAATAGCGTTGAAAACACTATGAACGTTTAGACCCCCAATTACAAAATTACCAAATCAAGCTTTATATCAAACAATGTATGTGCGGAAAATGATAACAAGCTTATAACAAAATTGATAAACAATCTAATCCATAAATAATTACAATCACAACAGTAATTAAATGGTAAAGATAAAGGGAAGAGAGATGCAAACACAAGGACAACACGCGACGTGTTATCGAAGAGGAAACCGAAGCCCTCGGCGTAAAACCTCTCCGCCGCCCTCCAATCGGTCAATAATCCACTAGAAAATGTAGTTGGGATACATGAACAGCAATAGACCCTCCAAGCTTAATCTACCCAGGTACCTAAGCCCTCCAAGCTTCTTGCTCCAACGAGGTTGGGCCGAACCTTTTTCTTTTCTAGCTTACCGGATTTCGCTACTAAACCATAGCATCAACCAATGAATATTGGTTCCTTCCAAACTGCTTCCCTTAGCACCAAATGAACCTTCTCACATACGTGGGTGTGATGAGAAAAGGATCAAGGATGTATTAATGGAGAGGAAGAGAGTAGAGGAATTTGAAGAGTCTCTTAGATGAAGATTGGGGATGAGGCAATCTTGTTTTTCTCTAGGGTTTCTCTTCCAAAATTCTCTCCGGAAGCTCTCTACATTTTGTGGGTATAAGGGTCTATATATAGTGGTGTGTGTTTGGAATAGGAAGAGTCATTTTTTCCCAAACAGGGCTGATTGGCGGCTTGGCCTCTCGACTGGTCTAAGTCGCGAGTTCAAGCCACGAGATAACGGTCTGACCAGCCTGAGACTTTTGTCCTGTAGTGTGATAGCTGGCGTGACCCTTCACCTCCCCACATGCTTCTCACGTGTGCAGCAGTTGGCGGCTTGCAAGCCGCGAGTCAGTCGCGAGTCCTAGCTGTGAGTCCCTACTTCGTGGCACAAAGTTGAGCAATTCTTCACGCACTCTTCACACACTACCCTTACATGAATCCCACCTAAATATAGGGTTACTAAGTGCTAAATTACAAGCAAATTGGCACGGAATAAAGCCAACAAGATGGTTGATAAAACTCAACCTTACAATCTCCCCTTTGGCTATTCCGTGACAAAACCCTATAACAAACTCTAGACTTAATGCGTGAGTTGGGAACAGTTGGAAAACTCACTCACACCTAACTCTAGAATCTGTGAAGCTTTTGAACCATAAGAACAAGAATCTCCTGAAACAAAACAACACAATAAGTTCATTGTATGCAGAAAACTTGTAATGCATATGGAGCAAGCACAATACGATCAAGCACAATGGAATAAAGCAATAAACCATGGCAAGACCAAAATAGGTAATCACTACATACAAGTGATCACAATGCTCATTCACACTTGGAATGAACATCTGGACATTCAAGCTAACAAACACAAGGCAAATCACTTGAATGACCAACACTCAACCAATGAATAGTACATGAAGTATGTGCATCTAGGAAAAATCCTACAAGGGCACAAGAGTGACAGTACTTAAAAGGAAATGCATAACATTTAGTTAGAAGTACTGATTTAACAAAGCACAAAGGCTGCATAAAGCAAGGTACAAACCATAAAGCCTACAAAGTGCATAGAAACAAACCCTAAAAGCTTACAAAAGCAATATGGGTACAAACCATAAACAAGAACCTTAAAAACCTACAAAGGTACCCGGTACAAACCAAAACATACAGTAAGATATGCTGAAAAACATCATAATATATACTTAATAATTACAGAAATAAATAACTGTACCAGTGAACCACAAGTTTTCCAAAAGTATAGAAACCTTATCAACATAGGATAAAAACTATAATAAACACAACAAAGTATGTAGCAACTATAAAAACTCTAAAAACTCCCCCTTTTAGTATGCACACTCCTTTTCATTCTTAAGCTTCTCTCCCCCTTACTGTGCTGCTCTCCCCCTTTTTGGCACGAATAGCTAAAGGCTATCTTCCAGCTTCTGTTGTATGTTATCTAATTGTAACTCAATGGTTCCGAGACGCATTTGAGTTTGACTGTGAAAGGAGTTGAGAAGCCGTTCTAAATCAGAAATCCGATGAAGCACATTTTCGATGAAGTAACTTTGCTTGGGATTTTGAAATCCAGGAGGAACAGACGGGGTGCCAGTTGATTGTGTAGGAGTAACTGTAGCATGAGCAGATGGAGATGCATGTGTGGATGGCTCACTCTAAGGTTTCTTGGAGGAGTGACTCTTGCTTGCTTGGAGAGTGTGTATGGATATTGGTTGAGAACAAGGTAGAATTTTCTCATCTGCTGAAGGACTAACACCTTCACAAAGGATAATCTTCATGATTAGACTACAAAATGGAAGAATTGTTCGTGTTGCTGATCGAGCTGTTGTTTTCGCAATGATCTGGAATATGTGAGCACAGATGTCAATCGAGACACTGAAAATAAGGTCATATAGGAATTTAGCCCTTCCAAGACTGATGAAGGCAGTGTTTGACAGTGGTTAGAGATTGGAAAACATGATCAGCTTTAGAGTTGTCAGATCAAGCGAAAACAATGCAGTGCTTATAGATGATCCTGTGTTTCCCACTTCATGTTCATTCCCAAGAACTTGAAGGATGTCTTGTGCCTGAAGTTCTCTGTCATTATATGGAGTTCAATCCACATTTTTTGGTCTGGTGATGCGAAGAACCTTAGCAATGTAGTCTGCATTCATGGAAAATTCTATTCCTCGTACCCAGCATTTCAACTCGACCCCTATGTATCTGGCATTTAAGAAGAATTCCTTGACCAATTCTTCAATTGGATCCTCAAAATTTCCAAATAGGTCAGCTCAATCTCTTTCTTCAAAAATCTTAGGGATAAATGTTGTCCCTAGGGTATCAAACTTGACAACTCTTTCCACAATGGCAGAAGCCTCTTTGAAGGTGTCTATGTACGTCTTTGAGTCAATCGGTGTCCTGAATCTCTCAATGGAAGAGTCCTTAGATGACTTAGATGACTGTTGTGTTCGTTTAGCAACCGGGGTTGACAGGTCATCGGTTATAATATCTTTGCCTTTAGAGGAACAACGAGTCAACTGAAAAATATCAAACACACAGCAGAGAACCAAATGCAATGCCACAAGATACACACATTAGTATGATTAGATTCAGATATAAGAGTGTGAAAAAAAACTTTCACAGAATCACAGAAACATGAGCTAGTTTAACACCAAGAAGACATAAGCAACACAGAAAAAGGAATAGGCACATAGATATGATGAATAATAGTAACAACTCAGAGTCAAAAGGGCAATGTGTATCACAAATTCACAAATGACAAAATGTCAAGAACATGATATGAATGGAGCAACACATTCATGAATCACAACATATAGCACAGTCTCTCAATAGACAAAAACATGAAAACACACATGTAGACTGAGAAACAAAGTAAAGGCAAGACAAGAACATCAAAACTCAAAACTCACAAACCCCCAAACAAAGTTCGAACCCATTAAATCTCAACAAAATAGAAACACTTCACACAACAAAAAAACAATTGAACCAAGTACAATGAAGTAAGATAGAAATAACCCATACCTTTTTCTTGGTGTTTGATGAAGACATGATGCAAAAATGGGAACTTTTTCAGAGAGACACGGAGTGTTTGAGAGAGAGAAATTGGGAAGACAATGAACAGTCACTGAAATTCGAGGGAAAAACTGAAAAACAATTTTAAAAACTGTCTTTAAAACGCAAAACACGCGTTTTTCGCGACTGGATTAAGTCGCCAGTCAGTCGCCAGGGTAAGCCGCAAAACATTGTGAAATCAAGATTTTCAAAAAATCTTCTAAGTGTTTTTCGTGACTGGAAGGTCTACCCGTGAGAAAGTTGCGAGATGAGTCGCAAAAATCTCTGAGTGCCCCTCGCACCCACGAACAAGTCGCCACACTGAGTCGCGAAAATCATAAAAACTCAAAATTTGAAAAATTTTCTAAGTATTTTTCGCGACTGAGCCCTTGACTCGCCAGTGAGCCGCGAAAGATTTCGGAGTGAACTCGCGACTGGAACATGCGACTGGACCTACTTGCGACTGAGTCACCAAAACAGGGCAACACTATTTTTGAAAATTTTGACACTTTTGTAAAAACAAAACACTTTCCAAAAACAAACTAAAACACTCAAAAATCTTTTTGTGTTTGATTAACAAAGATTGAGCTTGTGAAAACACATTTAAACAAGTACAATCACACAAATGAATATGACATTTCTTGAACATAGACTTGTGTGTTGTGTGTGGATACCAAAAATGAGATAGTCCTTAGTCTAATGTAAAGCTTCAATGATCAATTCAATCGAGGCATACACAACTAGCACTAGATAATGTGACCCATCTCAATTATAGAAGTATGCATATATGACCTCCCACATAAACTTGAGTACATTTCATTGAAGCTTTTCATTTGGCTCCATTTTCAATATATCATTTGATCTTTTTGAATAAACATATCTCATTGTGAGATTGATGCCTGAAATTTTGAATATTTCAATTTGATGGGATAGCCTTTGGCTTTTTGGGCATCATACAATTTATTTTGGTCGCTTTCTCTTTTTCCTAGTCAAATACTAGTATGTGCGACAGGCTTTTGCAGCTCAATATCTCTTTTCATTTGGAGATTTACATTTGGTGAGCTCTTTGGGTAAAGCAATAAAATAAAAGTGGGAAGATATATAGACACAAGTCTATGCATGTCTCAAGATCAACAAAACCATTCACTAATCATTCATGACAAGGTTGAAGATCTATTTACAACAGTCACATAGATTTCAGAATTTCTTTCATAATGATATGAGTGCATAAGAGACAAGCTAAGCTCGTTAAATGCACACAGCCATTAGTACAAAGGTACAAGGCAAAACATGCTTTGAGACAAAACTCAATAAAGCCGATCAAACTTTCTAGGATTTTCTACTTTTTATGTGTTTTTGGATTTTTGACACAAAAGCAGTAAAAGATTGATCAAAAGCAACATAAATAACAATCTAAAAACATTTTGAGGAAAAACAAGCAAACAAACAAAAATCACGTGCATAATCACAAATATAGGAAGTATTAATGCATGGACATATTGTAATGCTTATGCATGAGTACCCTTCATCACCCACACGTCACGTGCGTCTGGGGTGATATCCTTGACGGATTGGGTACGAGAGTTGGGACTTTCAAACCTTCTTGTGAAGCTTTCCAAGCAATTGGTGAAGGCACCGATCATCTTCATAACATCCATCATTCCTGGATCACGGTTTTGACATCTTGGTTGCTTTCCACCCCCAAGACCTCTCATCATTTCTCCTTCCTCTTGATCGAGGAGCGCTTGCATTGTTCAATGCTCTCAGCTTATGACAGTTTGGTCTAGTATGTCCTTGCAATCCGCAATAGTGACAAAGATAGTTCGTTTTAGGACCCTGTAGTGATCTTGGAAGTGATCTTCCTCTAGCTCCAAATCTGCCTTCTGATTGATTACGGGACTTGTTAAACACCCGTTGATCAGCCACATTCTTCTTCCTCTCAGCCTTAACTTTCTCAAGAATAAGCTTATCCACAGCCGTCTCTTTGGCCTTTACAAATTTCACTTCTTTGATAACATTGGCTGATGAGCTAAGGCCCAAAGACACATTCATGGATCCCAAGAAATCAGATCAAAATTTCTGATTTTATAAACCTCGACAGATAGCAAGGTGTCGAGAAGCTATCGAGAAGGTGTTGAGCTTTAATGATTCAGCACTTCTTCAGCTTGTTTCCTGGACAAACTTGATGACTTCAACACTTGATCTTGAAATCTTGTTTCTTGAAGTATCAAAAACATCTAGAACTACCCAATTACAAGTTGAGTGCATTTTGTCAAAGGATTAGCCAATTACACAAAAGAATGACATATGTTCTTAACAAGTGAACCACATATGTCTTAACAATCTCCCCCTTTAGCAATCCATGACAAAGCCACAACAAACAAATGAACATATGAGAGAAGTCATAAATCACTCAACTCTTTTCACTTGTTGAATACAATAAAATCTATCATAACACAAACTCTTGAAAAACTTTGCAAGAAAAGAGTTTATGGCAAGTAGACTTTGACAACCTGTATTTCTGAAACACTTTAAAGAAAACTCATCAAGGCATCTTAGTGTGAAACAGAAATAATAGATTACATACAAGTATAAGAAATATGTGTATAAAGATAGAAAAGAACCAACACATGTAGGGATATGTGAAAGAAACATACATCCACATATAGAGAAAATAAGTACAATGTATGTAAAAACTAGTCACAAGACCCAATGTACAAGAACAAAGTATCTAATAAGGTAGAAAAGAAAAAGATATCTCAAACCCTTACTACATCCCTCATATCAGCACTCTTCCCCTAACAAAAATGTCCTACACTAACTCTCCCCCTAAGTATGACTACTCTCAATATCCAAAACTACTCCCCCATTTTGTCACGAGTGACAAAGGGTAAGAGTGTCAAGTAGACATCTCAATGGTAGAGCTAGCATCTCCATCATCATTCGAAGCATCATCATCATCATCCTCAGCATCAAAATCAGAAGCCACTGGAGGAGGTGGTGGAGGAGAAGCCTCAGGAGCAAAGCCATCCATAGTTGCCTGCCGTCGTGCAATACGACCGACACGAATATTCACCTGATACAACTCAGTAGAGAGTGTATCAAGGCGAGCATCCATGCGCTGCAGCTGCGCCATGATGTCTCCAAGTGATACATCGCCTATGGAAGTGGAGGGAACGGGTGTGGATGGAGCTGAACGAGATGGAGCCGGACGGGAGGGAGGAGTGGAATCCGGCTATCGAGACCTAAACTGCGTTGCACTACATTTTATTGTAGCGGCATCTATGGCACAAATGTGTGTGAAGTGGTCGGACACAGGAAAAGGGACAGAAAATGGCGTAAGATCCTCGTGATAGTGGAAGGAAAGATGAGCTTATCATGGGACGCCGAATCTAAATGAACATCTATGATAGAAAGAATGAAATGAGAAGGAAAAACTATGGTAAGATGCTCAAGAAGAGATAACAAAAATCGAGCACGAGGCTCTGTGATGGAGTTGTAGTGAGAGAGTGGATGGAGTACAAAAGTCATCACTATGTTCATGAAGCAAGGGCCTTTAGAAAAAGGCTTACATGGTGTATACTGATGCTCACCCCAATCGACAGGGCGCTCAGAAAAAGCAGCCATGAGCTCATCTTTGGACACAGTCCGCAAACGCTCACAACTAGGATAGTCCGGATGCTCTATCCTAGGAACTCGAAGCACATTCGCAACAAGTTGCGGTGTGACAGGAATGCGTACCTCAAACGCGAGTGAAAAAGAGAGGTACTGAACGATCAATCCCGTGCATGTTGGAGTAAAACTCCTGAATAAGCACAAGAGGACAAGTGACCGGGATGTCACACAATGACTCCCATTCTCGACTGTGGTTGACAGAGGGAAGGTCAGTGTCGGCGAAGTCTGCCAAAATGACTTGGCGTTCTAAATGAATACCTCATCTAGAGAAATTCTCCGAGAAAGCATTACGAGCATCCTCATCATAGAACCGAATGTTAGAAGTAGGATCAGAAGATGAAGATGTCCTAGAACGCAGAGGGTTCTGGGACGAAGCATACTTACGTTTAGGTGCCATAGACACGACTAATGTAAACAGAAAGAGAGGGAGAGAAAGAAGACAATCAGAAAACTCCCAAACAATTCAAATATATCAAATATATTGAAAATAGAGTACGTATGCATGGGAAATGCATGAACATGTGACATGCAAAAGAAAATGCATCATGGGCTCAGCCCAATCCAATCCTACCAACACACAAGCATATTGCACACATCTAAATGTATGAAAATATAGTTATAATGCATATGTGATGCAATGTATGAGGTTTTAAACACATTTAAATGAAAACCCAACCCAAAATTTTAACAAAAACTCATCAATTTTGAAAAACCCCAAAATTTTTCAAAAACCCCAAAACCTAGGTTTCAAATCATGAAATGCATGAAGAATGAAGAAAAATAGAAGCTTACCAAGTGTAGAAAAACTTGAAAAAGCTTGAAGAAACCTTGAGGAGCAAATATGGAGTGAGATGAGAGAGTTTGAGAGAGAAAACAGAGGGCTATCGAGAGAGAGATCGAGAGAAATGAGATGCGGATCGCACGAGGGGTTTAAATAGAGTCCTCAGTAAATCTCGACAGTTAAGTTATCGAGAGGTGTCGAGTCATCTGTCGAGAAAGGTGTCGAGAAAAAGAACGCCGACAACTTTAGGTGTCGAGGAGGTATCGAGGAATAAACACCATAACCAAGAACAGAAGCTCGATCGATCGACCAGGAATCGAGAAGATATCGAGGAGGCAGGAGATTTCTCAATCGATCCACCAGGTGTCAAGGAAGTGTCGAGATTGCGATAAGAAAAAGCTTGAGAAGCTCGACAAATAGCTTGGTATCGAGGAGGTGTCGAGCCAGCTTTTAAAAACAATTTTTCAAGAAGTGAAAAACACAGACATGAATGCAATCTAACATACACTCAAACAATGATCCAATCAACATATTAAGCTCTCAAAATCATCTCTCAACAAAAATTTTAAGCACATGGGTCCTCAGAAACACACACACACACTAAACAAGTCTAACCAATTTTATATTTCAAAAACAAGTCAAGACAGTTTAGTGAGCATACATAAGCACATGTAAACCTAGTGATGGCCAAATCACATTATACCTGCACATGTATCAAGAGTAGCAAAGAATATTGCGTGTTGTGTGTGAAAAAACATCGCAAGATTTCATATGTGTATACAAGTTATGACAATCTGAGATATGAGAAAATAACTTTAACTCACACACAATCATAACTATTTGATGGGGACTACCACCTTCGAGGTACATCCTATAACTCCCACATCTCCTAGAAAACACGCTTGCAATCATATTTAAAGCATTTTAATCTTTTTGCTTTTTATTTTCTTTGCATATTTTCTTTTAAACATATCATACATGGGCATATAAGAGAGAGAAAAGAAATACCCAACATGTTAAGCATTGATATTGCACTTTTGCTATGCCGAATCATACAGATGTCTTTGACACTACACTTTTGCTATGCCGAAGCATACAGGTGTCTATGACACTGCACTTTTGCTATGCCGAAGCATACAGGTGTCATATTATGATTGGCGAGCAACAGTGATGAGATGGTTATTTATGCCTTTCTTTTAGGATTTTCTAGTTCTACCAGTCAAAAAGAGTGATATGAGTGTTAAGTTCAAGAGATAACTTAATCTTACTCATCACAAACAAGAGTCACAAAGCTCACTTACTTAGTTGTGTATAGAGATGCTCATCTAAGCTACAAAAGATACAAAGTATAGAAAACTTTGTTTCAATGGCCATCCAAGGTACACAAGTATCAAAGTACACAAAACACACACTGTTTTTGTATTTTCTGATTTTTCAAAATTTTTTTTTTAATATAAAAAACAAAATAAACAAAACTGAAAACAAGCAAACAAAAACATGTTATTAAAGCAAAGCATAAAACTAGACTGACTCAGAATAAAAGCAAAACACACAAGTAATACAACAAAAAAAGAAAAGAAAAAGAAAGTGATATAATCACTTAAAGTCCTTTCTCTTCCACACCTTGGAAGAACCTTTCCTTTGATTGAATCCTTGAACTGGCGGTGAGAAGGAAGAATTGAAATCGTTCAAGTTCGAAAGGAACATAAGGGCTTTGAGAAGATCACCAAGAGGAGCAAGAGAGGATTGAAGCTGATTCTAGCTTCCAGATGCGATCATGACGTTGCTCTGTTGAGTGGCTAGCCACTTGTAGCAATTTGGTCAAGTATGACTGGCAGCTCCACAATGATGACAGAGATGCTACTTCTTCTGTTTAGACTTTTAAGAGTTAGCCTTCTTAACCCTAGGGTTTTTAACATCTTTCTTATCCTGCTTAGGGGGTGCTCCTAAGATAGATTTACCCTTATCTAGGTTCTCACTAGCTAATTCAGTTTTAACATCAGTGTTCTCAATTTCAATATTATTAGCAGGAGAAACAAAAATAGTAGCACTAGTAAAAGCAGTATTAAAGGAAGAAAGACCATACCCTAAACCTATTCGATCCAAAGCAGATTTTTTATTGCTGAGCATTTCATCAAGCTTTGCACTTGAGGTCTTCTCCAATTGAGCTCTGACTTTAACAGCTCTACTTCAAGCTTCTTGGTCTTCTCTGCCAAGAAATTGTTCTTAAACCTTAGTGCACCAATTGTTTGATTAGATTCATCGACCTTTGTGGAAAGCTCCTCACGATCAAGTTCCACATCACTGAGCTTCTTGGTGGCCAGTCTATACAATTTCTCATGCTTCTCAGAGAGCTTGTAAAGCTTCTCATAGGCTGTATGGATATCATCTTGATCATCCATCTTCTCACACTTAGAATCCACCAATTCTTCTTCTTCTTCCACGTTTTCAACAATCCCTTCAGTAGGATTGACTGTGGCAGTGAAGGCATTTAAAATTCCGTCATCCTCATTGTCGGAGTCATCTTCAGGCTTAGTGTCACTCAAGGTTGCAGCAAGTGCCTTACTTTTCCCAATGCTCTTGAGATATGTGGGGCACTCCTATTTCATATGACCGAAGCCATAACACCCAAAACACTTAGGTCCTGCGGGAATAGTGTACTGACTGCCATCCCTTGCATCCTTCTTCCCTTTGTCTTGGCCTTTAGACTGAGAAGAACTAGATTGTCTGCAGTCCTTGTCGAAGTTCCTACCATTGGCATTCTTCATAAATTTCTTGAACTGCCTTGTAATGTAGGTCTTCATCTTGGAATCTTTATCATCGGAAGACTCATCTGTGTCACTGCTCTTGGCCTTCAGTGCCATGCTTTTTCCTTTACCCGTCTTGCCAATTCTGGTCAACTCTAGCTCATAGGTCTGCAAGTTTCCTACCAACTCAGTCAAATGAATCTTGTCAATATCTTTTGATTCCTCAATTGCCTTAATCTTGGCATGGAATCTCTCGGATAGAGATCTGAGCACCTTCCTCACAATCTTGGGTTCAGGAATGGTTTCACCAAGATTGAAGGCTGAGTTCACTGAATGGTTTCACCAAGATTGAAGGCTGAGTTCACTATGTCCTTGAGCTTGGCATAGAACTCATCGAACGACTCATCCTCCTCCATCTTATTTCTTCAAAGCTTGTAGTGAGCTTTTGAAGCTTTGAATCCTTGACAGCCTTTGTACCCTCGTAGGTTGTCTGGAGGATGGTCCATGCTTCCTTTGTAGTTTCAATTGAGGATATCTTCTTAAACTCCTCATTGGTGACTGCGCTAAATAAGGTATTCAACGCTCTGCTGTTGAAGTTTGCCGCCTTGATCTTGGCTTCATCCCAATCGGCTAGCGCTTCTTTTAGCTTAGTCCAGCCAATCTCTACAGCTTGCCACACCTTCTCATCTAAAGACTGTAAGAAAACTCTCATGCGTACTTTCCAGTATGCATAGTTAGTGCCATCAAATAAAGGAAGTATGATTAATGACTATCCTCTATCCATGACAAACAGGGGTCAATGGATCAACACAGCAAAGATTAAATCTAATCAGAGTGTGCCTGCTCTGATACCACTTGATAGGCCAAAAACATATTGACCCCTTGTGATTAATTAACCAATTAATTTAGCCAAGTATATTAATTAAGTTAATTAACATGCAAACGCGTGGTAGCACAAACAAATCACCAAATAACTAAATACGCAGCGAAAAATAAATAACATGGTGATTTGTTTATGAATGGAGAAAACCTGACGGCAAAAACCCCACCGGGTGATTTTCAGGTCACCACTCCCGAAACTCCACTATTATCACAACAAGCAATTACAAGTAAAGGAATCCCAAGTACCTTACCAACCTACAGTTGAACCCTTACCCCAATACCCAATTGGACTTGTTCTGTAATGACAGTTCCCCTTTTTCAATGCACGACTTTCAAGTACGTGACTAACCAATTGCGCGGATCCTAGTATGCGACTTCAATCACCAACTAGAAAGAGTTGTTGGCTGCAAAGTTCTTCAATTCATCCATGATGAAGATCAAGAAGATGCTTGGTCACAAAACCCAAAGGTGCACATACACAGCAACTTCTTCAGAAGAGATGAACTAGGGCAAAATTTTGTCTTCGATCACAATTTGCTTGAACAGAGTTTGCTTAATGCTTGTGCAACTTGTGAACTATTTGACGGCCCTTAAAACAATCATTTTATATGTCTAGGGTTAGGAGAAAAGAAGGCCCAAAGACACATTCACGGATCCCAAGAAATCAGATCAGAATTTCTAATTTTATAAACCTCGACATATAGCAAGGTGTCGAGAAGCTATCGAGAAGGTGTCGAGCTTTAATGATTCAGCACTTCTTCAGCTTGTTTCTTGGACAGACTTGATGACTTCAACACTTGATCTTAAAACCTTGTTTCTTGAAGTATTAAAAACATCTAGAACTACCCAATTACAAGTTGAATGCTGTTTGTCAAATGATTAGCCAATTACATAAAAGAATGACATATGTTCTTAACAAGTGAACCACATATGTCCTAACATTATGCAGGTCGTGATGCATGAACATATGCCCCTAAACATAGGAAGTATTATTGCATGGACATGTTGTAATGCTTATGCATGAGTACCCTTCTTCACCCACACGACACGTGCGTTTGGGATGATATCCCTAAAAGATTGGGTACGAATGTTGTGGCTTTCAAACCTTCCGTTGAAGCTTGTCGAACAGGTGGTGAATGCATCAATCATTTTCATCACATCCATCACTCCAGAATCACCATCTCGACCTCTTAATTGCTCAACAACCCAATTCCTTTTGTCATTTCTTGGTCCTTTTGACCTCTGATCACTTGCATTCTTCAATGCCCTCAGCTTATGACAATTTGGTTTGATGTGTCCTTGAAGTCCACAGTGATGGCAGAAACGTTGAATTCTTGAACCTCTTTGTGACTTTGGGAGTGATTTTCCTTGAACCTTAGGCTTGACCACTGATTGGTTTGGAGGCTTATTCAACACCCGTTGGTCAGCCATATTCTTATTCTTCTCCTCCTTCACTTTCTCAGCCTTTGGCTTTTACAAACTTCACTTCCTTGGAGACATCGACAGCCGAACTACTTTCTCTAGTATAATCTAATTCGCTTTTGTCGGAGAAAGGTTTTCAATGAGCAAGGACTTCATCAAGATTCTTGGAGGAGACTCACTCTACTTTAGCATTGGCTTGAACCACGTCAAGCTAAAGGAATTTGATCTTTGAGTAGGCTTCGGTCAGCTCTCCATTCAGCGTCTCTATTTCACATTTGGCCTCTTTGTATCACACTAGAAGACTTCTATAGTCCTCCTCTGCCTTCTTCATCTTTTTAACGGCTGCCTTGGCCACCCTTGCATATTCTCCTAACTTCTCAAGGAGGGAATTGTAGTTTCTTGAAGCCCCACTGCACTTTCATCTTCTTCAGCATCAGATTCTTCTACTACTCCCATTAACTCCACTTCACTATGTTCCCCGAGCTCTTCCACTAGCAAACTTAAGTCCTCTAAAGATTCCACATGAGCAATGGTCATGAATGCAGAGAAATTTCCCTCTCCATCATAGCTTTCATTTGAATCTGAATTAAAGGAATCGGAATCACTGAGAGTAGTGGTATATACTTTGCCCTTCCCTCTTAGATAGTTGGGACACTCCTTCTTGAGATGTCCATGGCCATTGCATTCATAACACACAATGCCTTGAAGGGATTGAGAATCCTTCCCATCTTTCTTCTTAAACTCCTTCCTATCACCTTTGAAGGATGAAAACTTCCCTCTATTGAATGGTTTCCCACTATTCTTCATCTTCATAATTTTTTGGAAGTTCTTTGCCAGGAATGCTACCTCCTTCTCCACATCCTCTTCTTTGGAGGAATCGTCCATTCTCTTAGTGATGGTTTTAAGAGCAAGAGATTTGCTTGACTTATGAGAAGGCAGTCCCTGCTCATATGTTTGTAGAGATCCAATGAGCTCTTGGATTTTGATCTCATCCAAATCTTTACTTTCCTCTATAGCTATGACTTTTGCACGGAAGCTCTTTGGCAATGATTGAAGGATTTTCCTCACTATCTTTGAGTCCTCCGTCTTCTCACCTAAGTTGAACTTGCCAATAACCACCTCGTTCAGCTTGCTATAGAATGAGTTGAATGACTAGTCTTCACTCATTTTCAACTCTTCAAATCGAGTGGTTAGCATCTGCAACTTAGTATCCTTCACCTTCTTCGTGCCTTCGTAGGTGGTCTCCAATATCTCCCACGCTTCCTTGGCAACTGTTATGTGTGAAATCCTATGAAACTCATTTGGAGAAACACCACAAAAAATTGCATTCAAAGCTTTACTATTGGTGTTAGCTGCCGCAAGTGCTGCCTTATCCTAAATGGATTTAGCGGCCTCCTGCCTAGTCCATCCTACTTCTACCGCATCCCAAACAGTATCATCAATTTAACACAAGAAAGACCTCATCCGGATTTTCCAAAAGGCATAGTTGCTACCATCAAAATATGGTAGAACATTTAAAGATTGAGACCGGTCCATCTCAAACGGGGTCAAGGATCACACTAAGATAATTAAACCACAACTAGTGCACCCGCTCTGATACCAATTGAAAGCTCGAATATGTGTTGAAAACACAAGAGCTGTTTAGAACCCCCAAATTAAAGTTACGGCTTGATTGATTTTACACTAACTTAATACTAAGTGCGGAATAGTGTAAATGTGAGCAGATAAACAAACAAGCTACTCTAATCCATATTCAAAACAACACAGCAGTAAAATGGAATGTAAAAGCGTAGGGAAGAGAGATGCAAATACAAGATAACATGCCGATGTGTTATCGAAGAGGAAATCAAAGAACTTGGCGAAAAACTCCGCCACCCTCCAAGCGGTAATCGATCCACTAGACAATCAGTTAGGATACATGGGTTAGCAAGAGACCCTCCATGCCTAATCTACCCAATGTACCTAAGCCTTCCAAGCTCCTACTCCAACAAGGCTTCTCGAAACCGTGTCTTGTCTAGCTTTCTGAAACCCGTAATACGCTCGATTGCATCCACCAAGACTCACCGGCTTGTTTTGGCAAATCCCCAAAGCTTCCTAGGCTCCAAAACACTCTTTACACTCTGAATAGGTGTGAGTTATGTTTGGGTACAAATCTCTTCTCAAGGTATGACAATGGGAGAGGGAAGGAGAAGAGGCTACAGTGATTTCTCACTAAGGATGAGTAACTCTCTCTCTAAAAGATAGGTGTGTGTTGTAGAAAACCTATCTAGGGTTTTTCTTTTTGAATGGCCTCATTTACATTTGTGGGTAATGAGGGTATATATAGTATGGGTGAAGGTAAGAAATTCACTCTTAAAAATCCTCCAAGCAGAATGTTTCGCGACTTCCTCACGAGAATGCCTTACCTGCGAGACACTCGCGAAAACGATAACTTGGCATGACTCTTCAGCTTCCAGTCATGTGCTCTTCACATGCCCTTTTCGCGGGAACCCTTCTCGCAAACTTCTCGCGAGCTAGTCGCGAAATGCATTGTTCTTCAATTAAGCTTGACTCTTCACCAACTTAATACTAAACTCAATACAAAAAAATCCCATAAAATACAAGGAACAAAATTGAAGCAATTACAACACTTTTTGTCATAGAATAAAGCCAACATAAAACATAGTTTTAAATCACAACTTTATAAAGGTCAAGTATAAAATTAAGAGACCTTATTAACAGTTGGGTTGTGAATAATCCCATTGGTGATCCAAATCTTCTCATCTTGGAATTGTTTCCTTGTTTCATAAGCAATCTGGATAGCCCGCTCAACGAGCCAGCAAAAACAAAACTTTTCTACCATTCTTTGTTACATTTCCCCATATATACTCATTTCCATTCTCCTTCAAAGTCTTAATGATGTCACCTGAAATTTCCCACCCAAAATATTATCACATAAACCAAAACTCCCCATTCAAAGCACCAAGACCTAAGAACTTGAGGAAAAGTATTAAAGGTGCTTATCAATTTTACTATAAAAATGTTAGGCAATGAATATGATTAGTGACACATCAAAAGCAAAAAAATAAATAAATAAAGTTCTTTACTCTTTTTGATTTTGTGTTTAAAAGTTAGTAAAATTTGTAGTTCTCTTAACAACATTCAAGAAGATAATTCACAGCACCATCCCCCAATAGATGAAATCATAAATGGCAACCGTAAAGCTTATGGTGATATAATATGAGAACGAGATTATAGCTAATGAATTTCATTTATTAATATCTATTAATGAAATTTGCGCTTATTACAAAGAACTTTAATCGCCATAAAAGTAAAAATTCTTGCTAAAAATAACTTTTAACTTTTTTTTTTCTTTAAAAGTTTCCATTTTAAAATTTCTTGATTGTTTTCTCAAAAACAGAAGGAGGCAAAATTTGAAAAACGCAAAAGGTAAAAAGATCTTTGGAGCTCAATTTGATTTGAATTTATAGTGAGAGTGAAGTGGCAAATCCAATTATTTCTATTGGTAAAGTTTCTTATCGTTGAATAAGAGATCTAGAGTTCGAATCCCGCCTATACCAAAAACCAATTAATATCTTGACTTGATGATAAGAGCAATCGTAATGAAGTGAATGTCAAAGTTTGAAATCCTATTAAGAAAAAGGACAAAGTGTAGGTACAAAATTAGTTGTAGTCTAAGGCTACAATCTTGCTCAATATCTTTTTTATTGGAGGTGAATTTTGAGAATTTCACTATTGAATTACATTTTCTTCTTATATCCTTTATGCTTGCAAAATTTCAAGAAAATTAAAAATCAATAGTTATGACATCAATAAATTGTTTTAATTATTAGTTTTTGTATTTTAAGATTATGCATAAAATATAAGCTTATAGATTATATACTAAAAGTGTAAAGAACATGCAATTCAATAGTTACATTTTCAAAATATCTAGTAATATTTATTTTATTGAGTAAGGTTGTGGGAGAGAAAAGAGGTTTTGTTCAAACCATAAATATGGAGCACCATAATGGATTTCATTATGATGGAGTTATCACTTGTAGTTATAGACTACATATATAAAAAAAGATACAATATTAATAGAAAGTAAATATAACAAAAATATTATAACCAACCATTAAATAAATAGAATTTAAATTCTATCAAATTAGACGACTATGGTAAAAATAAATTCAAAATCACTTTCTTACCTCTCAACAAAATAAAAATTGAACTAATAAAAATGAAAAAGAGTAAGAGAAAATTTTACAACTCTCAAAATTTGCTTAACTTCAAATAAGAAAACTCTTTGGTAAGAAAGATGGAGAGCAAATTAGAATGTGACCATTTATGTGAGAATCTTTTGGGTGGTTAAAAAGTGAATGAAATACTATAAGAGTTTTAGAAGAAAAAAAAATTATCACAAAAATATTACAGATTTTACTACGTGTCACAAATCATAATAAAATAATTTCAAAATTCATTAATTAGATAGTTGAAGTATAAAAATAACTTTAACTCTTTAAGTTCCAAAAAAAAAAAAAAAACTCTAACTCGTCAATTTGTAAACATTTGTAGATAGAATTTATAATTGATTTAGCACTTTTATTAACAACAATGTATTTCGGTCACTATGAGTGAGACTCAACTGGTGTATTGGCGGTTCATGAGCTCAAGACTTTCTTCCTTGAGACCGAACCCTCTCCGATTATAGTTCTTGCTCCTCGTCCAATTCTTTCTGAACAACTCCGTGTTGAAATTGGAGTCCAAGGCCACTGACGAAGAATCGCCGGTGCATTTGACAGAGAGAGGGTTTTTGCAATGGAGAGCTGCGGGTCCAGCAAGGCTCTCCGGTGAGAAAAGGTCTGTAAGAGTGGGAATTTTACCTGGTTGCAGAGAGAACGCCATGGTTGGTAGAGATAGAGAGAGTGAAAGTGAGAGAGAGAAATACGAGGGTGTTAACAATAGCAGAATGGTTATTGTTTAGGCGCGCATTTTATTTTTATCAGCAGCCAAAGACAACAACAGTCAACTCGTGCATGTGCTTCCTTATTGTAAAAACAAATAATTGAAATTGTTTTCCAAGCCTTGCCTTTCACGTTCAAGGCATTTTCATATATGTCAGAGTTTGTTACATATTCAAAATTTAAAATAAAATTCAACCTTATCACATCTATACACAATCAGATACACTTGTCCATGCAATTTGGCCTTAACTCTTCTATACAAATCAGATATGCTTCTCCCTTACCAGTTAGATACAAAATTGAATAATATTCTATCTTATCCTAATCCTATCTCAACACAATCCAAGATTTGTATTTTGAATACAAAAGCTGTGATACATCAGTAACACTAGCTGCATATGACTTAGCTGCTATCTTTGGGGACGACAGCTGCATCCTTAACACTAAACAATCAAGCGCATGTTTGTCAGGCATTTCAACTGCGGCAGGTTTTGTCTTATATACTATATAGAATATGTTATGCCCTTGGACGGACGGCAGGTTTTGTCTTATAATTTATTTTTATTATTATTTTTGGAAATGTCATCTATATGACAAAATCCTTTTTAATACTTCCATTAAAAAAAAAAAAAAATTGTCTTGCTTTTAGTCTTTGACAATCTAAGGCCACCTCCTTTCCCAACCTGTTGAAGTCTATCACACACACATACAAAGTGCATGTGTGTGAGAAATGTGCGGTAAAGTTTTCAAATAACTAGGGGTGTGCATGGGTCGGGTTGAGAGAATTTTTTGACCCAACCCACTATGGTGGGTCAAAAAAAATTCAACCTAACCCAACCCATCACTTAAGTCCAACTCAACCCAACCCAACCCACATGGGTCGGGTTGAACCCATGAGTTTGACAAATTTTTATTATTATTATCATTATTATTATTATTAAATTGAGTAGAAAAAAATATAAATATTAATATATTAAAAAAATCCAAAGATTAGTATCAATGTAACTCCTTAAAGGCAAACAACACTAATGACTAAACAACAATAGTAATTTACTAGAGTTTGTGTGAACTAATTAGCTTTTATATAGGATAGGAAGAGCTGGTTATTTTAAAAAATTTATTAATTATATAATATTATATATATATATATATATATATATTAAATTAGTATTAGTAGGAGGAACCAAGGAAGTGCTGCCTAGTTTTTTTTTTTAATTATTAAATATATAATATATTTTAAATATATATTAAATATGGGTGGGTTGGGTCGTGTTTGGCGGGTTTGTAATTTTATAACCCAAACCCAACTCGACCCGTTATAAAAAAAATTTTGTAACCGACACAACCTGGCGGGTCGGGTCGGGTTTGGCGGGTCGGTGGGTTTTTTGCACACCCCTACAAATAACACTATAAATTAGCAAGGATTTTTATAGTTTACATTGAATCAATAATGTAAACTTTAAACTTACATTGTAGATAAACAAAAAGCTAATGTTATAGTTAGCTCAACTGGTAAACTCTTTAATGGTTGAATAAGAGATCTAAAGTATTAATCCTTACTTGAAAGTTATCATCAGAAGTAGATGCCATATGTTGAAACTCTCTTAAAAATAAAATAAAATAAAATAATCTAATGTTACATGTGTTCAAAAACTTAACTTAGAATTTGAATGTTACTTTTATTCAAAAACTTAATCTCTTTTTGTAGTGCAAGTAAATTTTTTTTTTTTTTTTCTTTTGGTAGTGCAATAATTAGTCCATTAAAACCAAATCACATTAAGTCTTTTATTCTGATTAGGTAATCAGAAAAAAACAACTACATTTCATATCATACCATCTATCTCCTCCTACACCAAAAACCGATTGTTGTCTTGGTTTGATGATAAGGAGTTATCATCAAGAGCGAACACTATAGGTTGAATATTTCTACATATATATATATATATATATATATATAATACCATTAACATCTAGGGATGGCCAATGGGCCTGAATTGGATACCCAAACCCAAAACCCGATTATCATCCATACTCAAATTTTCACCCGAATTTCTTGCTTGTGATATCTATACTTGATTTTTTTTTTTTTTTTTTTTTTTTCTGTTTTAGTTTGGTTTGATATTTTTTTTTTTCCCTCTTAAAGTACTTAAAAAAAATGACAAAATGCACAAACCACTTACAACTTCATCATCCTCTATTACTCTTTAATTATAAAAGTCTTCAAGCCCACCTCTTTTCAAATAAAACACTTATGCTCTTCTTCTTCTTCTTCTTCTTCTTCTTCTTCTCTCTCTCTCTCTCTCTCTCTCTCTCTCTCTCCCCTAGTAATTAAAGTGTCAAATGCATGTCTTTTTTTTCCTTTTCTTTTTTTTTTCTTTTTTTAATTTCTAAGCTATAAAAAACAATTCTAATTGAAGTGTCAAGCAAAGTAATTTGAGATTTCTAAATATTTACAAATGACCAAATAAGTTAACGAAATAAAAAAGATACATTTGACATATTCTTGTAAATTACTTCAATATGCATTTTATAGGAAGGTTACATGCACAAACAAAATCAATTAGTAACTAATAGGAAGATTGATTTAATATAATCTTATTTAACATATTCCCTTATAAATTCTTTAAGAAAAATTTGGGAGCAAATCACATCAATTAAGCATTTATGGGAAGTAATGATACAAATGGAATCAATGCTTTCCACACAAGTGAAAGTCAAAATCATGATATATGATATTTTACTTTACAAAGAAGGAATAAGTAGCAATAATAGTATAATAATTTCCATACAAATGAAAGTCAAATTCATGTTATAATCCCAAACAAAAATTCAATTAAGCAAAAGACAACTATGTAATTAGTAAGACATAAATTTAAGGATTTTTTTTTAATTAATTAATTTATTAGAAAGAGAAGAAGGTCCACTTCCGTCTTTTTAGTGTCCGTTTGGTAAAAATTATTTTTACCAACTTATTTTACTATTCAATTTATTTTTATTATTATTCATGGGTCCCACTGCATTTTTTGGTACATTTGTTGGAAAATCTGGTTTTGTATCTCATACAAAACACACAGCGAAAGCAACAAACACGGATCTACTTCATTCATGAAAAATAACATGTAACCTTGAATTATAGAACAAAAAATAGAAAATGTACCTTGATGCAGTGAAATTCAAAAAAAAAAGATTGTAAGTACTTGGGAACACTTTTAATCTTCACTCCAATTCCACTTAATGTCCAAGAAGTGTGGTCTCTCAATCAGTTTCCAATGAGAGAACAAACGAGTGTCTTACACTCACATACACCATTTCATTCCTTATATGATCTTAATAAAAACCACTTATAAAATTATGTATGTTTCTCTCCTCATATATAACTGATTATCTAATTAGGCTAGCCTTTTGGGCCATTTCAATTACGCTCTAGTGTGTGGGTTGAACTGGGACTAAAAGGGAACAAATAAGACTCTAACTCCAATGGGCCTTGGGCTTTTCTATCAACTTTTGACAAGTCCAAAGTTACCATTAATTATATTCAATACCACTATATGAATATAATTGCACTCTAGGCCTTATTAATAAATTATATCCCAAGACTTTATTATACATGCAACTCCTTCATTAAAATATTTGTAGTAATACAAAGTCATGAATGTAGACTGCCACTTTGAAGATTACTATAACTTAATCCTTGAGTACCTAGTTTAATCATTTATGTTATTCATCATATATTTATGAAATCCAATTTCATAAATATATACTTTAGTGGTTGGGCCCAACACTTTGAATAACCAAACCCATTAAACTTATCTCAAGAGAATATTTTATATCTCTGTTAAGAGATTATGAATTCCATCTTGAGAATATATTTTCCAGCAACATTTAATATGACTGCCCAAATCGTGACTTTTAGATCTCATTCCTAATATATCAAAGCAACCTACACCTCATGATCAGGTCCATTATTCTCTTAGAATTTAGAATTGATGTAAATAGAAGTCGTGAGATTTATTATTCATTTGACAGTTGTTAAGAGAATAATAAATCTCATAGCGGTCCAGTTCAATATGTCTTAATTCTTAAAACATACCAAGATATCAACTAGAAGTCTCCACTTCCATGATCAAGACAAATCATCTTAGTTGATATGTTATACTATTTGCAAATGAAATGCTCAATTTTATCACCAACTATGAACTAAAATTCTAAGTTTACAAAGAACTTGCGATTTATATCTTCTATGGCTAAATAACATAAATCACATACTATGCATCTCATAGACTAAGATAATGTCCAATTAGTTCATTTATAAATAGTCTCATATAATTAAATAATTTAATTATTTATGACCTGCCAATAAATTGTATTTTAGGGCATAAACCCCAACAATCTCCCACTTGCCCTCAAAGACAATTTATCATATATCCGACATGTATCTCCTTTTAGAGTAATTTATAGTCACTCTAAGGAAAGGTTTGGAAACAAGTTTCAGCTAGATTTATTGCATAAATTATCTTTTCTACTACTACTTCTCACGTACTCATATCTCTCTAATGAGATAATACTTACGTTTAACGTGTATCTTCACCACCTTGGATGAACACATGTCTTGAAGTCCTACTTCATGAATCACAATCAAACTACAAGTCAGTATTTGTACATTCAGTAACCATCAAAACCTCACTTTGGTGGACAAGAATATAATCCCTCATTATCCTAAGATATTTGAGTATATGCTTTACTCCCACTAAATTAAGTGATCTTTGATTCAATTGATATTTGCTTACTATGCCCACTGCAAAATAGATATTTAGCCTAGTATTTAGCATAACATAAAGACTTCCTATCGATTTGATATAAGGAACCGTCTTAATATGCTCTTCCTTTTATATGTCTTAGGACTAAAGTCCTATATAAAGGAACTTCAAACTTAAAATGAAAGAATCCTTTCTTAAAGTATTACATGTTATACTTGGCTAGAATCTAATCTATTTAAGTAGTTTGAGATAGACCCAATATCCTAATTTCTGAATTTTAACAAAGCTTAATTCTTAGGATGTAACCAATCTTTCCCAAGTACTTTATATCAAATAGGACTAGACAACAAAAAACTCCATTGATGACAATAACTCTACATCATTCTAAATTATTAGAATGTCATCAACATACATTAAGAGATTTATTATTCTATATAGCCTTTACACACATAAGGCCTTTTAATACTTGATCAAAATCAAACATTTTGATTGCTTGATAAAAAAAATGATATTTTATGATTCAGATGCTTGCTTTAGTCCGTAAATGGACTTTAAGCAACTTGCATACTAAACACTACTAGTTCTTTGTTATGAACAAGTCTAGTTATATCATATAGATGTCTTCCTCAATATTAATACTAAAAAGAAGTTTTCTTGATATTCATTGTCATATTTCATCCAAATGAAATATAATGACTAAGAGAATCTAGATAGAGTCAAACTTGACTATTGGTGAAAAAATATTTTCATAGTCGAACAATTTCTTTCTAAATAAATCTTTTCGCCACTAATCTTGACTTTGAAGGTTTACACCCTCTAATCTATCAATCTCATTTCTTTGTAGACCTATTTGAAAACAATAGGCTTAATGCCATTAGGCGCCTTTACAAGTTCTAGACTTTAAATAGAATCCAATTCTATTCACATAACCTTGATCCAGTAATCCATATTCATATTCTCTATTGCCTTTACATAGGACCAACGATAAAATTCATATTCTTATGGAATGACTTCAAAAGTTTATTCCAAAAGTATGAATTTATTTGATAATTGATAATCCTCCCACTACGATATTATATCGGTGTAATAGTTATCTATAGAATAATGTCTTGTGGTGTATCTAATACAACCATCTCTTTTCTAAATCCTAGAACATTCTACCTTTAGAAGAGCCATATTCCTCCTTTATGTATGCACTAACTTAAAAAAGTCATTGGAACTTCATTCCTTTACGAAAGGGAGCCCTAGATCTTATTATCCTCTAAATAGAATTCATAGACTGGGAATATGATAAAATAATGGTTCTAAAAACTCATCTTTCACCAATCTTGAATATCATTTAGATTAATATGATCTAGACATAAGTGCCAAAACATAAAATTACAAAGGATGGAAACTTTCTCTTTAAAAGGTAAAACATGTAAATTTTCATCTAGAAACCATCATGGACAATGCTTAGCTTTACCAAAATGGAAACACTTTCCTTTTGGTCATACTTTTGTGTCAAATTTCCTTTTGGTAACTACTAGGACAACTAGCTTGTCCAACTGTTTGGTATTATAATTCCTCTTTTTACCACCCTTACCTTTCGATTTAAGCTAAGAATTTGAATTAAATCATATTGAGCCTAGCCTTAGCTTTTAGGATATCTTCCATTGCGTAGAACTCACTCATCAATTCAGATGATATAAAAATAATTTATTTTCAAAACAATTTGAATTGATTAAATGATTCTAACAAGGTCTTGTGGATCATATCCAAATGAGATTAACATTTAATCTCTACATCCAAGAATTCCAATTCATTTTAAAATTAAAACATTTTCATAAAATGATATAGAATTGGAACTCCTTAAGCGTTTCTTAGCACTCAATATGATTCATACCAAACATCTCATTTAGACTTAATATAAAGTCTAAGTCTAGTACTAACTCTTGCATCTCATGTTGTAGTACAATTAAGATAAAAGCCAAAGAAACATTATAGCATTTCAATGGAGACTATGATCACATCATAAGCTATCTTCCATAAATGCATTATGTATAGGAAATTATGACAGCGCTGAATCGAAACTGTAGGGTCTGCTTTTGTTGCCCAAGCCCAAGGGATATGGGTCAAAGGTCCAACGAACCCAAAACAATGAATTTGTAGAGAGTGGATCGAAGGTCTAGGCGCTGGCCGGCGTTCACGAGGCGTGAACTCCCTTCTCCTTTATTGAAGAAATACTTAGAGCGATTTACAACTGGGGGATGCTCCACGGACCATGGCCGAGGAGGCTTTTCTTCCCCTTTTCTGTTTTGCCCCCTCCCGTCCCCCCCTTCTCAGGAGGGATTCCCTTACATTATATACCCTTTACCCAACCAATCCTAGCCCTACACTTGTTGAGCGATCAGGACATTACTCAGGTGCTTGTCCCATCAGCCGCCTTCTCACTCTCTTTGGGAGTCGTGGCAACCAAGGTAGCACTGGTGTGGAGTCCTTTCCTCATTAATGCGGCCAGGGCAGTAGTCAGAGGCATTTAATGTGGAGGTGACTGTTTGTCATGAGCTCGTCCCTCCATCAGATTGGTATTGCAGGCGCGTGGTATTCCTCCTCGGCCCTTTGAATAGTCATGAAGGCTTCCTTGGAAGTGTCTGTTGGTTGCCTTAGGTTCTCGGACGTCCGACGATGGGGTCATCCTCGGCCTGGCCAGCTGTGTGCCTGGGCTTCTGCTTTTCCTTCTCAGATTTTGGGTGCCTCTTCGGCTCGGGCCTTCGGCCCAGGAACGAAGTGGTCTGGGCCGTAGGATTTCTTGGCCCTACAATAGCCCCTTAAAATCTTGCTATCCGCACCCTCGGGCGGAGAGGAGGATTTTGATGTCCTCGGACTGCGACGTGTCCCATCGAGTTCAGCCCTTTGTTGGTGCTGGAGTCTTTTCAACTGCCCCAAAAGCGTTACTGGCGCCTTGAAGTGCGCGATGCACCTTTCATTAAATCAAAACAGCTCTGTGCTCCCTACGTTCAATTGGTGGATGATAATCCAACGGTGGGGATTCGCCTAACATTTATGGGCAGGAAAACCTGTGCGGCTCCTTGATTTGGGGTATAAATACCCACTCGAAGGGCCTGTCCCTCTGTTTACTCGCGTCCAAGAGTCTACGTCTCCAGCATTAAAAGCTTGTCCAAGGAGCTTCTACTCATTTCTGTAAGTCACTCTATCTCTCTTCGACCTTTCTTGCTCTCTATTCTTCCTTCTCTTTCTTTTGCTCTTTCTTAGCTTACTTAGGCATCATTTGGGATGGGTAGATTTAAGAAATACGTTTACACCGAGGAGGCGATGGAGAAATTCATCGCCGATTATAAGATACCCAGCAACGTGGGCTTGAGGTATTGTGAGGAGGGCGAGTGGCGCTTTCGGAGGCAGGAGGGTGAGGTGGTGATTCCCATCGTTGCCTTCGCTGAAGGTAGCATGAGAATACCCATGGGGCCGGTGATGAGGGGCTACCTGTCGTACTTCCGGCTAGCCCCCACTCAGTGTGCCACCAATGTCTTCAGGATTCTGGGCTGTGTGGACGTTCTGAACGAGAAGATGGGGTTGAGGTTGACCCACCACGACGTAAACTGGTGTTATAACCTCCAGTGCCTAAAGGGCAAGTCGTACTACCTGAAGACCAGGGATGACAGGGTCTGGCTCATTCAGTGCCTCCTTGAGTCCAGCAAGGGGCTGAACAAGGACTTCCTCATCGTGTCTGGAGAGTGGCACGATGGCCTTCACTGCCCAACGACGGAGGGGACCCCAGGTGGGGCAGTGGGAGAATGGACCTTAATCAGTTCTGCTCTTTAATTCGTTTGTTTCCTTTGCACCGCTTGGTTATTAATATGAATGTGTCTTGTTTTGCAGATCCGCACGCCTTCACGCGCCACTTCAGTCTGACCAACCGGGAAGACTTGCAGAAGGCGCTGAGGGCGGAAGTTTTCGTGAACGAAGCCGATAATCAAGTTAGGGCCGCTTACCAAATCTTGGGGTACGACCTGGCTCAAAAATCATTTGCGGCGCCGAAGTACGTGATTAGAGCAAAGGATCCTCAGCTTCGAAAGATAACCGTGACCGAGGATGGGTTTCGGTTCCCCGAGGTGCCCTCCACATCAGAAGGCGTAACACCTGCGGGTCCCTCCTCCTTCCTTAGACTCTCGGAGCCCGCCGAAGTAGGGCTAGAGAGGGAAGTGGAAGTTGCCGATTTTGGCCCTGCCGAGGACGACTTTACGGTTTTTGAACAAGTTCACCAGTCCGAGGACCCTCCAAGAGACTTGGGTGACCCTCTTCTGACTGAAGCAGACTTCCCAGCGTCTAAGTCCTCTCCCCGGCACGAAATGGGTTACAAGAAAAGGCCCCAATCTAGCTTACTGGACCTGATTGAAGGCCAACCGGGGAAGTCTGAGCCAAAGCTTCCTCCTCCTCCTCCCAAGGTTCACCCTGCCCAGGGCAGGTCGGCTCCCACACAATCAAGGCTTCCTCATTCTCCGTCTCAGACGAGTCTGCCCTCTAGGCACGAGCCCTCTGGTCTGAAGCAGAAAAAGGATAAGGGAAAAAGGCCGGCTGAGGAAAAGTCCGCGTCCCCCCGGAAGGAGGATGATACTCAGCGGCCGTCTAAACAGCTGAAGATAGGCTCCCGAGGCCAGGATAAGCAGGTTGAGGCCCAGCCCGAGGCTGAGGCCTGGCTTCTTGCCCCAATGCTCCATGGGGAGCCTCTGAAGGAAGACTCCTCCCTCAGGGATTTCAAAGAGGGCGAAGGCGCGTACGTGGCCGACGCGCTCGAGAGGTGCCTGCTACTACCAGCTGACATGGCGGAGCTGGGAACTATGAGGAGTAGAGAGGTCTTCCTCTACCTCAAGTGGTATTTGGGAATGGTAAGTCCCCCAGTACTTATGATTCTCTCTAGTTTTAGCTGTTTCATCCCCTTTTCTGAGCTCGACTAACCGTGTACTCGTTTTGTTGGGCAGGCCATTCAGGCCACTTATAGGTTGGAGGACGTGGCCCGTGACCAGGGGAAAGCCATGGACGTGGAGTGTGAGAAACACCTGGAGGCCACACGGGTCCTTAAAAACTCCAAGGCTGATCTTGCCAAGGCCCAGGAGGAGCTGAGGGCGATGACCAGTGCTCGGGATAACGCCCTGTCAGGCCTCGCCGGCTTCCAGAAGCAGGCCGAAGACCAGTCAAAGCGCCTGGGTGAGGCGGAGCAGCAGCTGAAGACTGCAAAGGAACTCCTTGCTGATCTGCCCAAGAAGGTGGCTGCTGCCGAGGAAGCCAAGAGGGTGGCCGAGTGGGCCAGAGACGAGGCCGTGAGGGCCAAGTTTGAGGCTGACCATGGCAAGGAGGACGCCCTGGCCTCTAAGCAGGAAGCCGAGGAGGAGGCTTATGCTGCGGGGATGGCCGAGACAGAAGCATCATTTAGGGCTCAAGTCCACGGGCTGTGCAGGCGCTATTCTGCTGAGGTTTGGAGGGAGGCCCTCAGGCAGGCTGAGGTTGAGGCCTCGTCCGACTTGTGGAAGGAGGAAAGCATATACTACCCTCCTGCCATCCGCGAGGCAACTCCAGGTGGCGCTGAGGCCGGGGAGGCTGCGACGGAAGCCGGTGCTGCCACGGGTGAAGACACCTAAATCGCTGAACCTACGGGCGAGCTTGTCCAAGGAAGTGACCCTCCCAAGGTAGCTGAGTCAGGTAAAGCCCCCGTTGAGGAGGCGCCTCAGGAGGTTACGAAGTCAACATCTGAAGCTGAGGTTCCTGCTGCTGAGGAGGCAGCCGTTCCTGCCGCGCCTTCGCAGGCTGTCCCTTCTGGCCAAAGCTCGGAAGGCCCTGAAGCTGCTATGGTCCAGCCCCCTGCAGAAGGAGGAAAATAAGTGGGCAGGGCAGGCCCCTCGACGCCGTCGTCTCGCTCGTCTCTTGCATATTATTTTTATTTATTTATTTATTTTTTTTTGAATTGTAATGCGACGTTCATCATGTAACCCTTATGGGTTTAATGCAACGTGATTTCTATTTCTTCTTCTAGTTGTTCTGGCTGTTTGTACATCTGCGTGTTATTCGTTTTCTCTTTTCCTTGTTGTCTCCTCATTTTCTTTACTTGCACGACTTCATCGCCAATTATATTTCGGCCAGTCATGGCAGCGATTGTAATAACGTGAAGGTACGTACGCATAGGCTGGTATTTCGTGTCTCCGGGACTAGGCAGGACTCTTGCTTTCCCAGCGTTCCAACACTTAGAGTCTTCTGGAGTAGTTAGCTTCCCCGTAGGCGTGAGTCCTGGGACCATGCAGTGCCCAGGTTCTGTCTAACACTTAGGATCATCTGAAGTAGTTAGTTTCCCCATAAGCCTGAGTCTGGGGACCATGCAGTGCTTTGGTTCTGTCTAACACTAAGAGTCCTCTGAAGTGGTTAGTTTCCCCACAGGCCTGAGTCCGTGGACCATGCAGTGCCTTGGTTCTGTCTAACACTTAGGATCCTCTGAAGTGGTTAGTTTCCCCATAGGCCTGAGTCTGAGGACCATGCAGTGCTTTGGTTTTCTCTAACACTTAGAATCCTCTGAAGTGGTTAGTTTCCCCATCGGCCTGAGTCCGAGGACCATGCAGAGCCTCGGTTCTGTCTAACACTTGGTCTTCTGAAGTGGTTAGTTTCCCCATAGGCCTGAGTCCGAGGACCATGCAGAGCCTTGGTTCTGTCTAACACTTGGTCTTGAAGTGGTTAGTTTCCCCAAAGGCCTGAGTCCGAGGACCATGCAGAGCCTTGGTTCTGTCTAACACTTGGTCTTTGAAGTGATTAGTTTCCCCATAGGCCTGAGTCCGAGCACCATGCAGAGCCTTGGTTCTGTCTAACACTTGTTCTTGGAAGTGGTTAGTTTCCCCACAGGCCTGAGTCCGAGGACCATGCAGAGCCTTGGTTCTGTCTAACACTTGGTCTTCTGAAGTGGTTAGTTTCCCCATAGGCCTGAGTCCGAGGACCATGCAGAGCCTTGGTTCTGTCTAACACTTGGTCTTGAAGTGGTTAGTTTCCCCATAGGCCTGAGCCCGAGGACCATGCAGAGCCTTGGTTCTATCTAACACTTAGTCTTCGAAGTGGTTAGTTTCCCTATAGGCCTGAGTCCGAGCACCATGCAGAGCCTTGGTTCTGTCTAACACTTGTTCTTGGAAGTGGTTAGTTTCCCCACAGGCCTAAGTCCGAGGGCCATGCAGAGCCTTGGTTCTGTCTAACACTTGGTCTTCTGAAGTGGTTAGTTTCCCCATAGGCCTGAGTCCGAGGACCATGCAGAGCCTTGGTTCTGTCTAACACTTGGTTTTTGAAGTGGTTAGTTTCCCCATAGGCCTGAGTCCGAGGACCATGCAGTGCCTTGGTTATGTCTAACACTTGTTCTTGAAGTGGTTAGTTTCCCCATAGGCCTGAGTCCGAGGACCATGCAGAGCCTTGGTTCTGTCTAACACTTGGTCTTCGAAGTGGTTAGTTTCCCCATAGGCCTGAGTCCGAGGACCATGCAGAGCCTTGGTTCTGTCTAACACTTGTTCTTGAAGTGGTTAGTTTCCCCATAGGCCTGAGTCCGAGGACCATGCAGAGCCTTGGTTCTGTCTAATACTTGGCCTTCTGAAGTGGTTAGTTTTCCCATAAGCCTGAGTCCGAGGACCATGCAGAGCCTTAGTTTTGTCTAACACTTAGTCTTGTGAAGTGGTTAGTTTCCCCATAGGCCTAAGTCTGAGGACCATGCAGAGCCTTGGTTCTGTCTAACACTTGTTCTTTGAAGTGGTTAGTTTCCCCGTAGGCCTGAGTCCGAGGACCATGCAGAGCCTTGGTTCTGTCTAACACTTGTTCTTGAAGTGGTTAGTTTCCCCATAGGCCTGAGTCTGAGGACCATGCAGTGCTTTGGTTCTGTCTAACACTTAGAATCCTCTGAAGTGGTTAGTTTCCCCATCGGCCTGAGTCCGAGGACCATGCAGAGCCTTGGTTCTGTCGAACACTTGGTCTTCTGAAGTGGTTAGTTTCCCCACAGGCCTGAGTCCGAGGACCATGCAGAGCCTTGGTTCTGTCTAGCACTTGTTCTTGAAGCGGTTAGTTTCCCCATAGGCCTGAGTCCGAGGACCATGCAGAGCCTTGGTTCTGTCTAACACTTTCATTTCTCTGTAAGTAGGGGTTTGTCCTCGGACTGTTTTACTAGAGACGATTCCTCTATCTTTTTTATTTGCGAAGCGTCCCTTGGCCCTTCGTGTTCCTCGCTTGACGCTTCGGTGCGCGAGACGCGCCTTCATTAATGGCGTCGTGAATTAACAGAAGTCCAACGGTCTACGGCCCCCTTGGAATTTGGTAGCTTCATTGTTAGCCTTGCTGGCAACTCTCTTTTCGAATTCTGTGTGTATTAATTCTCCCCAACCCTCATCCTCTATATAAGACTTTCCAGGGGGATGGTTTCTCCATACTCCATGAACCTCCCAACACAAACAGAAAGAACGAACCTTTTCAGCTCCCCGAGCCCCTTTAATAACCCCACCGAAATTTTGACCGGAGTTAGTAGATATGGGGCGGCTTTGGGCGGGTGTGAGGACATCCGTGCCAAGAGCCGTTGTGGTCGCAGCCCCCACTGGGCTTCCGGTGCGGCAGAGTCTAGGCGTAACCCCGATGGCGCCATGCACGGTGGCCCAGAGGGATGTCGTTGAAGTACCTAACGTCTCTCCTCGGAGCGCACCCCCGATGGAGGAGACATACGAACTCACATCATAGACGGCGCTCGAGTGTTGCCGTCACCAACGGCCAACGCTCGTGGGGGTTGGAGAGAATCAAGGAAACATCACGGGGGAGGGCGTCCCGGAGCCCCTGTATCTGCTCCTCGCTTTGTTCAAGCTCCGTCGCTCCGAGGAAGGAGTTGTTGGTGGCCTTGAAACAAGCTAGCCCCAGCCCCCTTCTGCCCGCTTACTGTCAAGCTCTCCCATTCTCTTGATGCCAGTAAGGGTACGGGTTGACACTTCCCTCTAGCTAGTTTTAGGACGGGTCCGCCTGGGCCTCTGATTGTAGGACTAGCTGGTAGGAACAGTTGTAAAACACGCCTGCCTGAGCCTCTGATTGTAATTTGTAACTTTTCTTTTTTATGAAATAATATCAAGCTCTTTTTTTTTTTTTTTTTTTTTTGCTGTTGAATCTTCTGTCTTTAACTTTTATCTTTCTGCAGTGTTTGTTTGATAGTTCCCTTTTTTTTTTTGCTTCACCACCGATCTTCCGTAGAACGGTCATTTAGAACAGTCGCCTGTTGCGCCGGCCGGCGCACTAATCCTCCCCACAGACGGCGCCAATTGTAGGGTCTGCTTTTGTTGCCCAAGCCCAAGTGATATGGGTCAAAGGCCCAACGAACCCAAAACAATGAATTTGTAGAGAGTGGATCGAAGGTCTAGGCGCTGGCCGGCGTTCACGAGGCGTGAACTCCCTTCTCCTTTATTGAAGAAATACTTAGAGCGATTTACAACTGGGGGATGCTCCTCGGACCATGGCCGAGGAGGCTTTTCTTCCCCTTTTCTGTTTTGCCCCCTCTCGTGCCCCCTTCTCAGGAGGGATTCCCTTACATTATATACCTTTTACCCAACCAATCCTAGCCCTACACTTGTTGAGCGATCAGGACATTACTCAGGTGCTTGTCCCATCAGCCGCCTTCTCACTCTCTTTGGGAGTCGTGGCAACCAAGGTAGCACTGGTGTGGAGTCCTTTCCTCATTAATGCGGCCAGGGCCGTAGTCAGGGGCATTTAATGTGGAGGTGACTGTTTGTCATGAGCTCGTCCCTCCATCAGATTGGTATTGCAGGCACGTGGTATTCCTCCTCGGCCCTTTGAATAGTCATGAAGGCTTCCTTGGAAGTGTCTGCTGGTTGCCTTAGGTTCTCGGACATCCGACGATGGGGTCGTCCTCGGCTTGGCCAGCTGTGTGCCTAGGCTTCTGCTTTTCCTTCTCGGATTTTGGGTGCCTCCTCGGCTCGGGCCTTCGGCCTAGGAACGAAGTGGGCTGGGCTATAGGATTTCTTGGCCCCACAGAAACATATTTATGTACTTCAGCTCCTTTAAGCACCATGTCCAAAATTATTTCTTAATTCATGTGATTCAATTAAAATAGTAACTAGAGAACAAAATTATGACAACTTTATTTTGAAACTATGAACATAATTACAGGGACATTATATTTTGTATCCTTAACCATATAATATGGAACTCGAAAACCATACTGTACAAGGTGCAACGACAACCCAATCCATGTCTATAATTCCTTGGTAGCAAGTATATTATAAACACCTTAATTGATTGAGAACTATGCTCATTTTTAGTGCTATCATGATAACTCTTATCAAACACCAATAATATGCCGTATTACCTTTAGCCTCTAAGTAATAATGACATAGCTCCTTTGGGAGGTCAACATTACACTTAGTCTAGTGTACACCATTATCTAGAATCATGTGTAGCCACATTTCATCTCCCGTTATAGTGTTTAAACTTATAGTACCATGAAACAAAACACCCTCCTTTGGGATTGCGAGGCATATACGCCAAGATGAGGTGCTTGTTTATACTACTTTAAACGGGTAAGTTCAATCTTGTAGTACTATGAAGTAAACACCCTTCTTTGGGATCGCGAGGCATATACACTAAGACGAGGCGCCTACCCCCACTACTATGAATCGATAATGGAGGCCGTGAGATCCAACCCTTGTATCTCTCTCCCACTAGAAATTTTAAAACAAGTGGATTGTATTGAAATCATTGTGATCTCATCACAATTTTAACCTTACACATCAAATGTGTTTAATTGTTTAAATTCAATGTGAAGTAACTAAGTCACGTCACAATAGCGTAACGAACATTTGCGCAATCACTAATAAGTTTAACCTTGTAATCCATGAAGTAAATACCCTCTGCATGGAATGCAAAACTCAAAGTCAAGACAAGATATTTATTCACATTACAATAAACTTAACAAAAGGGTTATTTCAACAATCCCACTTGTTATTTGGGTTTTTCTTTAAATAATTGTGATCTCATCACAACTAATAACCTTGCACTTGTTGAAGACTCTAATCTTATTAGAATCACAAACTAAAATAGAAGTCCCAAACTATTTAGGATTCCTTAAACATTAATGGATCAAAAATTAGTTATATAGAATTCTATCCTTAATTTACTTGATAAAGTATTCTAATCTCATTAGAAACTACAAAACTCTAATTAGAATTTTAATCTCATTAAAAACTTTTAATTAAAATAAATTAAGGACTTTTAATCATAAAATTATTTAGGACTAAGAGTTCTATTTAACTAACATTTTTTTTATCTCATTAGGTCTTTTAGTTAGATAACTTTAGAGGCATTTTCGCGAGAATCTCGCTGTAAGGTTGGATTTAATCAACCATTCTGTTGGCTTTTTTCCATTCCAAATTTGCTTGTATTTTAGCATTTAGTAACCCTGTATTTAGGTGGGATTCATGTAAGGGCAGTGTGTGAGAGAGTGTAAAGAAATGCTCAAGAGTGTGCAATGAAGCAGGGACTCGCAGTTGGATCTCGCGGGTAACTCGTGGCTTGCAAGCTGCCAGAAGATGCTCACATGCCAAGCAAACGGAGAAGCTGAAGCGTCATGCCAGTTGGAGCAATACAGGACAAAAAGTCTAGACTGGCCATTCAGTTATCTCGCGTCTTGAACTCGCGGCTCAGTCAAGTCGCGAGGCCAAGCCGCCAGCTAGCTCTGTTTTGGAAAAATGACTCTTCACATTTGATAGGTCACAATCTGAATGACCCCTTGTGATTAACCCTAATTAATTAATTTAGCCAAGTAATTAATTAATCAATTAATCATGCAATTTTATGGAAGCACAAACAAATCACCAATCAACTAAATGTGCGGCGGAAAATAAATAACACGATGATTTGTTTACGAATGGGGAAAACCCTAATGGCAAAAACCCCACCGGGTGATTTTCAAGTCACCACTCCCGAAACTCCACTATTATCAAATCAAGCGGTTACAAGTAAAGGAATCCCAAGTACCTTACCAACCTACAGTTGAACCCTTATCCCAATACCCAATTGGACTTGATCTGTAGTGACAGTCTCCACCTTTGATGCACGGCTCCCAAGTACGTGACTAACCAATGCGCGGATCCAAGTACGCGACTTCAGAACACCAACTAAGGAAGAATGGTTGGCTGCAAAGTTCTTCAGTTCATCCACTTGATGAATAGCAGGAAGATGCTTGGTTACAAAACCCTATGGTGCAAATACACAGCAACTTCCTGATGGAAGATGAACTAGGTCAAGAACTTCGTCTGTTGATCACAATTTGCTTAAACAGAGATTGCTCAATGATAATGCAACTTGTGTCACCCAAAACGGCTCTTAAAATAATCCTTTTATATGTTTAGGGTTAGAAGAAAAGAAGGCCCAAAAACATATTCACGGATCCCAAGAAAATCATATTGTAAATCTAACTTTTTAAATCTCGACAGATAGTAGGTGTCGAGGTAGCTGTCGAGGGGTGTTGAGCTTTAAAAACTTTGCACTTCAGCTTGCTTTCTCTTGGACAAACTTGATGACTTCAACACTTGACCTTGAAACATTGTTTCTTGAAGTATTAAAAACACCTAGAACTACCCAATTACAAGCAGAGTGCGTTTTGTCAAAGGATTAGCCAATTTACATAACTAAGTGACATATGTTCTTAAACAAGTTAAAACATATATGTCCTAACAATCTCCCCCTTTAGCAATCCGTGACAAAACTACAACAAACAAATAAGCATATGAGAGAAGTCATAAATCACTCAACTTATATTCACTTGTTGATTACAATAAAATCTATCTTAACACAAACTCTTGAAAAACTTTGCAAGAAGAGAGCTTATGATAAGTAGACTTTGACAACCTGTATTTCTGAAACACTTTAAACAAAACTCATCAAGGCATCTTGTGTGAAACAGAAATAAATAGATTGCATACAAGGATAAAGAACATGTGTATAAAGATAAAAAAGAAACAACACATGAAGAGAGAGGTGAAAGAAACATACATCAACATATATAAGAGATAAGATAAGTACAATGTATGTAAAAATGGTCAAAGGACCTTGTATACAAGACCAATGTATCTAAGAGATAAGAAAAAAATACATATAGCCTCACTACATCATGACAACACTCCCCCTAACAAAAATGTCCTATACTAACTCTCCCCCTAAGATGACTACTCTCATAGCCCAAAACTACTCCCCCTTTTTGTCACGAGTGACAAAGGGTAGAGTGTCATGTAGACATCTCATCGGCAGAGCTAGCATCCCCATCATCATCATCATCATCATCCTCAGAATCTGACGCTGCTGGAGTAGATGGTGAAGGAGTAGCCTCTAGAGCAAATCCACCCATGATCGCCTGCCGTCGTGCAATACGACCCACACGAACATTCACCTGATACAACTCAGCAGAGAATGTATCAAAACGAGTGTCCATGCGCTGCAGCTGCGCCATGATATCACCAAGGGATACATCGCTCGAAGAGGAAGAAGGAGCAGATGTAGATGGAGCTGATCTGGATGGCGCTGAACGGGAGGGAGGAGTGGCACCTGGCTATCTCGACCTGAACTGCGCCTCACTACGTTTTACGGTAGCGGCATCTATGGCAGATATGTGTGTGAAGTGGTCGGACACAGGAAAGGGAACGAAAAAATGGCGTAGAATCCGCGTGATAGCAGAAGGAAAGATGAGCTTATCACGGGACGCCGAATCAAGATAAACCTCTATGATAGACCGGATGAAGTGAGAAGGGAAGTCTATGGTAAGATGCTCAAGTAGAGAAAGCAAAAATCGAGCACGAGTCTCTGTGATAGAGTTATAGTGAGAAAGAGGATGGAGAACAAAAGTCATCACCATGTTAATGAATCTAGGACCTTTAGCAAAAGGCCTACATGATGTGAACTGATGCTCACCCCAATCAGCAGGGTGCTCACAAAAAGCAGAAATGAGCTCATCTTTGGACACAGTCCTCAGACGCTCACAAAAGGGGTAATCTGGAAACTCTATCCTAGGTACCCTAAGCACATCCGCAACAAGTTGCGGTGTGACAGGAATGCGCATACCTCAAATGCGAGTGACAAAATGAGGTACTGAAAGATCAATCTCGTGCATGTTGGAGTAGAACTCCTGTATCAGCACGAGAGGGCAAGTGACCGGGATGTCACACAGTGACCCCCATCCCCTACTATTAATGACAGAGGGAAGGTCAGTATCGGCAAAGTCCGCCAGAATAACTTGGCGTTCCGAATGAACACCTCATTTAGAAAAGTTCTCCGAAAATGCCTTATGGGCATCTCCATCACGGAACCGAATATTAAAGGGAGTAGTATCTGAAGAAGTAGAAGCTCCAGAACACAGAGGGTTCCGAGCAGGAGTGGATTTACGTTTGGGTGCCATAGACACTACTAACATAAAAGAATGAGAGAAAGAGAGAGAGAGACACTCATAAAAGTCCCAACACAGTTCAAATATATCAAATATATTAAACAACAAGAACGTATGCATGGGAATGCATGAGCATGTGACATGCAAAGGAAAAAACTTCATGGGCTCAGCCCAATCCAATCCTAGCAACACACAAACATGAAGCACACATCTAAATGCATGTAAATATCATTATAATGCAAATGAAATGCAGTGTATGACATTTTGAAATCATCTAAGTACAAACCCAACCCAAAATTTCAATAAAAAACTTAACAATTTTGAAAAACCCCAAATTTTTATGAAAAATCCCAAAAACTAGGTTTTCAAAACATGAAATGCATGAAAAAGGAAGAGACAAGAGATCTTACCAAGTGATACGAGCAAGAAATGATCAAGATCCAAGAGGGTTGGAAGATTTGAGTGAGAGGAGAGCGAAAAGGAGATGAACAGCCACGGAGAGATCAAGAGAGATCGAGTGAGAAATAAGTGAAAATCGCGATCAGAATATATATAGACACCTCAGTAATTCTTGACAGCTGAGGTGTCGAGAGGTATCGAGGATGCTGTCGAGATAGGTATCGAGAATTTGGTCGTCGACAGAAGGAGGTATCAAGAGGTATCGAGATATAAGAAGAATTTCAGATACGTGAAGCTCGATTGATCGCGAAGGTGTCGAGAAGGTATCGAGGAGACAGAAGAAATCTCGATCGATCCACAAGGTATCGAGACAGGTGTCGAGAAAGAAGACTCAAACAGCATAAGTGAATCTCGATCGATCCAACAGGTGTCAAGAATCTATCGAGAGGACAGAGACTTTCTCGATCGATCCATCAGGTGTCGAGGAGGTGTCGAGATTGCGATAAGAAACAACTTGAGAAACTCAACAGATGACCAGGTATCGAGGAGGTGTCGAGCCTGCTGAAAAAGGCAGTTTTTCGAGAAGGGAAAAACACAGACATGAATGCAATCCAACACACATCTCTACCAAAGATCCACTCAACATTTAAACCTCTCAAAAACATCTCCCAACAAGAAAATAAGCACAAGGATCATGCAAAACACACACACATACTAAACAAGTCTAACCAATTTTATATTTCAAAAACAAGTTATGACAGTTTAGTGAGCATACATTAGCACATGTAAAACCTTTGTGATGGCCAAATCACATTGTACCTGCACATGTATCAAAAGTAGCAAAGAATATTGCGTGTTGTGTGTGAAAAAACATCGCAAGATTGCATATGTGTATAGATGTTATGACGATCTGAGATATGAGAAAATAACTTTTAACTCACACACAATCATAACTGTTTGATGGGGACTATCACCTTCGAGGTACATCCTATAACTCCCACATCTCCTAGAATACACGCTTGCAACCATATTTAAGCATTTTTAATCTTTTTGCTTTTTATTTTCTTTGCATATTTTCTTTTATTTTAGCATATCATACATGGGTATATAAAAGAGAGAAAAGAAATACCCAAGAAGTTAAGCATTTGACATCGCACTTTTGCTATGCCGAAGCATACGAATGTCTTTGACACTGCACTTTTGCTATGCCGAAGTATACAGGTGTCATATTATGATTGGCGGGCAACAGTGGTGAGATGGTTATTTATGCCTTTCTCTTAGGATTTTCTAGTCCTACCCGTCAAAAAGAGTGATATGAGTGTTAAGTTTTAAGAGATAACCTAATCTTACTCATCACAAACAAAAGCCACAAAGCTCACTTGCTTAGTTGTGCATAGAGATGCTCATCTAAGCTACAAGAGATACAAAGTTTAGAAAACTTTGTTTCATTGGCCATCCAAGGTACACAAGTACCAAAGTACACACAACACACACTGTTTTTGTATTTTTCAAATTTTCAAAATTTTTTTTTTAATATCAAAAAAAAAAAATAAGCAAAACTGAAAATAAACAAACAAAAACATGTTATCAAAGCAAAGCAAAAACTAGACTGACTCAGCAGAAAAGAAAAACACACAAGCAATGCAACAAACAAAAAAAAAAAACAAGAAGGGAGAAGAAAGTGATGAAATCACTTAGAATCCTTTTTCTTCCACTCCTTGGAAGAACCTTTCCTTTGATTGAATCCTTGAACAGGTGGTGAGGGGGAACAATTTAAACCGTTCAAGTTCGAAAGGAACATGAGGGCTTTCAGAAGATCTCCAAGAGGAGCAAGAGAGGATTGAAGCTGATTTTGGCTTCCAGATGCTATCATGCCATTGCTCTTTTAAGTGGCTAACCACTTATAGCAATTTGGTCGAGTGTGACCAGTAGCCCCATAATAATGACAGAGATGCTGTTTCTTTTGTTTAGGCTTTTGAGAGTTAGCCTTTTTAGCCCTAGGGTTTTTAGCATCTTTCTTATCTAGCTTAGGGGGTGCTCCTAAGATAGATTTTCCCTTGTCTAAGTTCTCACTAGCTAATTTAGTCTTAACATCAATGTTCTCAATTTCAATGTTATTAGCAGGAGGAACAAAAACAGTATTGCTAGTAGAAGCAGTATTAGAGAAAGAAATACCATACACCAAACCAGTTCGATCCGAAGCAGATTTCTGGTTGCTAAGTATATCATCAAGCTTTGCACTTGAGGTCCTCTCCAGTTGAGCTCTGACTTGAAACAGCTCCGCTTCAAGCTTCTTGGTCTTCTCAGCCAAAAAGTTGTTCTCAAATCTCAGTGCTCCAATAGTTTGATTCGCCTCATCAAACTTCGTGGACAACTCTTCACGATCGAGTTCCACATCACTGAGCTTCTTGGTGGCCAGCCTATATAATTTCTCATGTTTTTCAAAGAGCTTGTAAAGCTTCTCATAGGCTGAATGGATATCATCTTGATCATCCATCTTCTCAAATTTGGACTCCACCAATTCTTCTTCTTCATCCACTTCTTCAACAATCCCTTCAGTAGGATTGACTGTGGTAGTGAAGGCATTTAGGATTCCGTCATCCTCATTGTCGGAATCATCTTCAGGCTCAGTGTCACTTAGGGTTACAGCAAGGGCCTTGCTTTTCCCAATGCTCTTTAGATATGTAGGACACTCATGTTTCATGTGTCCGAACCCATGACACCCAAAGCACTTTGGTCCTGCAGGAACAGTATACTGACCGCCCTCCTTAGCATCCTTCTTCCCTTTGTCTTGGCTTTTAAACTGAGAAGAACTGAATTGCTTGCGGTCCTTGTCGAAGCTCCTTCCATTGGCATTCTTCATAAACTTTTTGAACTGCCGAGTAATGTAGGACTTCATCTTGGAATCTTCATCATCAGAAGACTCATCTGTATCACTGCTCTTCGCCTTCAGGGCCATGCTTTTGCTTTTATTAGACTTGCCAATCCTAGATAACCCTATCTCATAGGTCTGCAAGTTTCCAACCAGCTAAGTCAAAGGAATCTTGTCTATATCCTTTGATTCCTCAATTGCCGTAATCTTGGCATGAAATCTCTCAGGTAAAGATCTGAGCACTTTCCTTACAATCTTGGGTTTAGGGATGGTTTCCCCAAGATTGAAGGCTGAGTTCACTATGTCCTTGAGCTTGGCATAGAACTCATCAAACGACTCATCCTCCTCCATCTTAATTTCTTCAAAGCTTGTGGGGAGCCTCTGAAGTTTTGAATCTTTAACAGCCTTTGTTCCTTCATAGGTTGTCTAGAGGATGGTCCAAGCCTCCTTAGCAGTTTCAATTGAGGATATCTTCTTGAACTCCTCATTGGTGACTGCGCTAAATAAGGCATTTAGCGCTCTGCTGTTGAAGTTAGCCGCCTTGATCTTAGCATCATCCCAATCGGCCAGTTCTTCTTTTGGCTTAGTCCAGCCAATCTCTATAGCTTGCCACACCTTCTCATCTAAAAACTGCAAGAAAGCTCTCATGCGTACTTTCCAGTATGCATAGTTAGTGCCATCAAATAAAGGAGGTATGATTAAAGATTGTCCTCTATCCATGACAAACAGGGGTCAATGGATCAACACAGCAAAGATTAAATCTAATCAGAGTGTGCCTGCTCTGATACCACTTGATAGGTCACAATCTGAATGACCCCTTGTGATTAACCCTAATTAATTAATTTAGCCAAGTAATTAATTAATCAATTAATCATGCAATTTTATGGAAGCACAAACAAATCACCAATCAACTGAATATGCAGCGAAAAATAAATAACACGGTGATTTGTTTACGAATGGGGAAAACCCTAATGGCAAAAACCCCACCGGGTGATTTTCAGGTCACCACTCCCGAAACTCCACTATTATCAAATCAAGCGGTTACAAGTAAAGGAATCCCAAGTACCTTACCAACCTACAGTTGAACCCTTACCCCAATACCCAATTGGACTTGATCTGTAGTGACAGTCTCCACCTTTGATGCACGGCTCCGAAGTACGTGACTAACCAATGCGCAGATCCAAGTACGCGACTTCAGAACACCAACTGAGGAAGAATGGTTGGCTGCAAAGTTCTTCAGTTCATCCACTTGATGAATAGCAGGAAGATGCTTGGTTACAAAACCCTATGGTGCAAATACACAGCAACTTCTTGATGGAAGATGAACTAGGTCAAGAACTTCGTCTGTTGATCACAATTTGCTTAAACAGAGATTGCTCAATGATAATGCAACTTGTGTCACCCAAAACGGCTCTTAAAATAATCCTTTTATATGTTTAGGGTTAGAAGAAAAGAAGACCCAAAAACATATTCACGAATCCCAAGAAAATCAGATTGGAAATCTGACTTTTTAAATCTCGACAGATAGCAGGTGTCGAGGTAGTTGTCGAGAGGTGTCGAGCTTTAAAAACTTTGCACTTCAGCTTGCTTTCTCTTGGACAGACTTGATGACTTCAACACTTGACCTTGAAACATTGTTTCTTGAAGTATTAAAAACATCTAGAACTACCCAATCACAAGCAGAGTGCGTTTTGTCAAAGGATTAGCCAATTTACATAACTAAGTGACATATGTTCTTAAACAAGTTAAAACATATATGTCCTAACAGCATTCCAAACACCCACCACTATATATAGACCCTTATACCCACGAAATGTGGAGAGCTTCCAGAGAGATTTTTTAGAGAGAAACCCTAGAAAAAAACAAGATTGATTCATCCACAATCTTTACATAGAGACTCTTCAAATTCCTCTACTCTCATCATCTCCATTGTTATATCATTGAGAGGTTCTTACCCAAATCCTTTTCTCACCATAACCACATCTATGAGAAGGCTATTTGGTGCTTTGGAAAGTAATTAGGAAGGGACCAATGGTTATTGGTTGATGCTATGGGCTATAGCGGAATTCGATAAGCTAAAGAAGACAAAGGTTCGGCGCAACCTCGTTGGAGTAAGAAGCTTGGAGGGCTTAGGTACACTGGGTAGATTAGACTTGAAGGGTCTTTTGCTATTCATGTATCCTAACTTCATTCTTTAGTGGATTATTGATCGCTTGGAGAGCGGCAGAGAGGTTTTATGCCGAGGGCTTCAGTTTCCTCTTCAATAACAGATCGTTGTGTTGTCTTTGTGTTTGCATCTCTCTTCCCTTAATCTTTGCCATTTAATTTCTGCTGTTGATGTGATTTTATTTGGTTTAGATTGTTTATCAATTTTAGTATAATCTTATATTCATTTTCTGGACATACATTGTTTGATATTAAGCATGAATTGGTGATTTGTAAATTGGGGGTCTAAACGTTCATAGTGTTATATATATTATTTGAACATTCAATTGGTATCAGAGTGGGTACACTTGTTGTGGTTTAAATACCTAAGTGTGATCCTTGACCCCTTGCGTTATTAGCCATGGATTGTGCTTTGTATGCCTCTTTGTATGATTTGGTTAATAATGATTGTAGCATATCACGTGTTTGTGAAAATGCCTCTATGAGTGTTATTCCTCATGATTGTGATGTTATGCTACAAGAATCTTTGGGTGTTGTTGATATTCCAAATGACAAACTCTTGAAGAAAAAGGCTAAGAAATTTCAAAAGAATTTAAGCAAGTTATTTTGTGAAAAAGATGATTTGATTGTTAAGCTCAATGAATCCAACAAATTGGTTGAGAAATATAAGAAACTTGCTAAAAATTCTCTTGAAAAGCTGAAAGAGTTTGAATGTTTGAATATGGACTTGGATGCTAAACTTGTTTTGTCTAACAAATTTGTTGATGAGCTAAAATGTGAAAATGAATCTCTTAACATGCATGCCAAGTGTTTGATTGCTGAACCTGTTGCTAAAAATGATGAAAATATTTGTTGCAATCATGTTATGGTACCAGATTTTGTACCTATTGTGTATTCTACCTCAAAGGACAAATCGGTGTACATTCCTCCACATAAAAGAAATCAAAAGGTGGAGAGAAAGGTTGTTAAGTCAAAGCCTTTGTTTAGATCTCAACCTAAGGCTTTGGATGGATCTAAGTTTATTCCAACTTGGCACCATTGTGGTGTGATTGGTCATATAAGACCTCAATGTTATAAGTTGAAGAGATAACAAAATTGTAAGGTTGAATTTTATCAACCATCTTGTTGACTTTATTCCGTGCCAATTTTCTTGTAATTTAGCACTTAGTAACCCTGTATTTAGGTGGAATTCATGTAAGGGTAGTGTGTGAGAGAGTGTGAAGAAATGCTCAAGATTGTGCAAAGAAGCAAGGACTCGCGGCTGACTCGCAACTTGCAAGCCGCCAACTACAGCACACGTGAGAAGCATGCGAGGAGGTGAAGTGTCACGCCAGTTGTCGCACTACAGGACAAAAGTCCCAGGCTGGCCAGGCTGTTAACTCGCGACTTAGACCAGTTGTGAAGCTAAGCCGCCAACTTACCCTATTTGGGAAAAACTGTCTCTTCGTATTCCAAGCACTCACCACTATATATAGAATCTTATACCCACAAAATGTAGAGAGTTTCGAGAGAGAATTTTGAGAGAGAAACCCTGGAGAAAAACAAGATTGCCTCATCCCCAATCTTCACTAAGAGACTCTTTAAATTGCTCTACTCTCTTCCTCTCCATTGTTACATCATTGAGAGGTTCTTGACCAAATCCTTTTCTCACCACACCCACGTCTGTGAGAAGGACTTTTGGTGCTAAGGGAAGCAGTTTGGAAGGGACCAATGGTTATTGGTTGATGCTATGGGCTATAGCGGAATCCAATAAGCTAGAGAAAAAAAAGGTTCAGCGCAACCTCATTAGAGCAAGAAGCTTGGAGGGCTTAGGTACCTGAGTAGATTAGGCTTAGAGGGTCTATTGCTGTTCATGTATCCCAACTACATTTTCTTGTAGATTATTGACTGCTTGGAGGGCGGCGAAGAGGTTTTACGCCGAAGGCTTCGGTTTCCTCTTCGATAACACATCGCGTGTTGTCCTTGTGTTTGTATCTCTCTTCCCTTTATCTTTGCATTTTATTTTTTGTTGTGGATGTGATTATAATTGGCTTTATCAATTCTGTGTTTGGCTTATGTTCATGTTTCTCACATTAATTGTTTGATAATAAGCTTGAATTGATAATTTGTAATTGGGGGTCTAAACGTTCATAATGTTTACAACGCTATTCGAACTTTCGATTGGTATCAGAGCGGGTGCACTTGCTATGGTTTAAACACGTTAGTGAGATCCTTGAACCCGTATTGAGATGGATAGGTCTCAATCTCTAACTGTGCCACCATTTTTTTATAGTAATAATTATGCATTTCGGAATGTCTGAATGAGAGCATTTTTGTGTTCTATTGATGATGCTGTGTGGGATGCAGTTGAAGTTGGTTGGACTAGGCCGGAGGCTGCCAAATCCACTTAGGATAAGGCAGCTCTTGCTGCGGCTAATGCTAATAGTAAAGCCTTGAATGCTATTTTCTATGGTATTTCTCTAGAAGAATTTCACAGGATTTCACATATCACTATTGCTAAGGAAGCATGGGAGATTCTGGAGACTACTTATGAAGGAAAAAAGAAGGTGAAAGACACCAAACTTCAGATGTTGACCACTCGCTTTGAGGAGCTCAAAATGAGCGAGGAGGAGTCTTTTGACTCTTTTTACAGTAAGCTGAACGAGGTGGTCGTCAGCAAATTCAATTTGGGGGAAAAGACGGAGGATTCTAAAATAGTGAGGAAGATCCTTCGGTCACTGCCGGAAGGCTTTAGTGCCAAAGTAACAATCATTGAAGAGAGTAAGGATCTTGACGACATTAAAGTTCAAGAGCTGGTCAGTTCATTACAGACATATGAATTGTCACTGCCCACACAGAAGAAAAGCAAATCTTTTGCTCTTAAAACAATTAATGAGAGAGTGGTATCTCATGACTCTTCAAAAGAGGATGCAGTAGATAAAGATGCGGCGTACCTTGTAAAGAACTTTCGGAAATTCTTGAAACTCAAGAACGGTGGAAAATTTGGTAACAAAGGAAGATTTCAGAGTTCCGAGAAGGAGAAGAAAGAATTCAGAAGGAAAGAGGGTAGAGAATCCCAATCTTCGCAAGGAATCACGTGCTTTGAGTGTAATGGACATGGACACTTCAAAAAGGAATGTCCCAACTATTTGAAGTCAAAGGGCAAGGTCTATGCAACTACTCTAAGTGACTCGGATTCGTCAACTTCTGATTCCGAGGATAGCTGTGACGGAGAAGGAAATTACTCCGCATTCATGACCATTGCACATGTGGAATCCTCAGATGATTTGGATACACCTGTGAAGGAGCTTGGTGAGCATTCTGATTTGGAGTCTATTGGGATTGTCAAAAATTCGGAGGCTGAAGAGGATGAAGATACATCTGGTCTTCAAGAGAATTACGCCTTACTCCTTAAGAAATCGGGTGAGTATGCAAGGGTGGCAAAGGCGACTGTGAAGAAGATGAAGAAAGCTGAGAAAGATTACAAAAGTCTTCTAGTACGATACAAGGAGGCAAAGTGTGAGATTGAAACACTAAATGGTGAGCTATCAGAAGCTCACACAAAAGTGAGATTTCTTGAGCAAGAGGTAGTGTAAGCTCATGCCAAGATAGAGAGGGTCTCATCCAAGAAGTTAGAAGATGTTATTTCATCTCAAAAACCTTCCTCAGACAAGTCCGGGTTGGGATATACCGTAGGAAGTAGCTCATTAGCCAATGTCACCAAAGAAGTGAAGTTTGTGAAGGCCAAAGACACGATTGTAGAAAAGCCTATCCCTGAGAAAGTTAAGGCTGAGAAGAAGAAGAAGGTGGCTGATCAACAGGTGTTTAATAAGTCCCGTAATCAATTAGAAGCCAGATTTGGATCTAGAGGAAGATCACTTCCAAGATCACAACAGGGTCCTAGAACTAATCATTTTTGTCACTTTTGCGGATTGCAAGGACATACTAGACCCAACTGTCAAAAGCTGAGAGAGTTAAATAATACAAGGGCTCCTCGATCACGAGGAAGAAGAAATGACAAGAGGTCTTGGGGTGGTAAGCAACCTAGAAGTCAAAACCGTGATCCTGGAATGATGGACGTTATAAAGATGATCGGTGCCTTCACCAATTGCTTGGAAAGCTTCACAAGAAGGTTTGAAAGTTCTAACTCTAGTACCCAATCCGTCAAGGATATCACTCCAAACGCACGTGACGTGTGGGTGACGAAGGGTACTCATGCATAAGCATTACAACATGTCCATGCATTAATACTTCCCATGTTTGTGAATATGCTTGGTTGTGTGCTTTTTGTGAGTTTTTGAGTTGATATATTGTTTGTGTGTTTGTTTTTGGTTCAAATGTTTTTACATTGTTATTTATGTTGTTTTTGATCAATCTTTTACTGTTTTAGTGTCAAAAATCCAAAAACACATAAAAAGTAGAAAATCCTAAAAAATTTGATCGGCATTGTTGAGTTTTGTCTCAAATCATGTTTTGCCTTGTACCTTTGTACTTATGGCCTTGTGCATCTACGAGCTTAGCTTGTCTCTTATGCACTCATATCATTGTGGAAGAAATTCTGAAATCTATGTGACTGTTGTAAATAAATCTTCAACCTTGTCATGAATGATTAGTGAATGGTTTTGTTGATCTTGAGACATGCATAGACTTATGTCTATATATCTTCCCACTTTTATTTTATTGCTTTACTCAAAGAGCTCACCAAATGTAAATCTTCAAATGAAAAGAGATATTGAGCTGCAAAAGCCTATCGCACATACTAGTATTTGACTAGGAAAAAGGGAAAGCGACCAAAATAAATTGTATGATGCCCAAAAAGCCAAAAGCTAAATCATCAAAGTGAAATATTAAAAATTTTAGGCATCGATCTCACAATGAGATGTATTGATTCAAAATGATCAAATGATATGATGTATATGGAGCCAAATGAAAAGCTTCAAAGAAATGTGTAAGGTTGAAATTTATCAACCATCTTGTTGGCTTTATTCCGTGCCAATTTGCTTGTAATTTAAGCACTTAGTAACCCTGCATTTAGGTGGGATTATTGTAAGGGTAGTGTGTGTGAGAAGATGTGAAGAAAAGCTCAAGTATGTGCAAAGAAACAGAGCTTCGAGGCTAGGACTCGTGGGTGGCTCGCGGCTGCAAGTCGCCAACTTCAGGCACGTGAGATGCACGCAAGGAAGCTGAAGGGTCGCGCCAGCTGTCGCACTACAGGACAAAAGTCCCAGGCTGGCCAGGCCGTTACATCGCGACTTGGACAAGCCGCGAGACCAAGCCGCCAATTTACCCTGTTTGGCAAAAAACTGTCTCTTCGCATTCTCATCTCACCTCACTATATATAGACCCTTATACCCACCAAATTGTGAGAGTTTCAAGAGAGAATTTTGTGAGAGAAAACCCTAGAGAAAAACAAGATTGCCTCATCCCCAATCTTCATCTAAGAAACTCTACAAATTCCTCTACTCTCTTCCTCTCCATTGTCATACCCTTGAGAGGTCTTTTACCAAATCCTTATCTCACCACACCCACGTCTATGAGAAGGTTTATTTGGTGCTGAGGGAAGCAGTTTGGAAGGAACGGATATACATTGGTTGATGCTATGGTCAAGTAGCGGAATCCGGGAAGCTAAAGAAGAAATAGGTTCGGCGTAACCTCGTTGGAGCAAGAAGCTTGGAGGGATTAGGTACCTGGGTAGATTAGGCTTGGAGGGTCTTCTGCTGTTCATGTATCCCAACTATATTCTTTAGTGAATTTTATCACCGCTTGGAGGGCGAGGGAGAGGTTTTTCGCCGAGAACTTCGATTTCCTCTTCGATAACACATCTTGTGTTGTCCGTGTGTTTGCATCTTTCTTCCCTTTATCTTTGCCTTATATTTACTACTGTGGATGCATTTATATTTAGCTTAGATTGTTTATCAATTCTGTTATAAGCTTATTATCAGGTTCCGCACATTAATTGTTTGATATAAAGCTTGAATTGGTATTTTTGTAATTTGGGGTCTAAACGTTCAAGGGTGTTTCGTATCCATATTGAACTTTCAAAATGTACTCAAGTTTATGTGGTAGGTCGTATATGCATACTTCTATAATTGAGATGGATCACATTATCTAGTGCTAGTTGTGTATGCCTTGATTGAATTGATCATTGAAGCTTCACTTTAGACTAAGGACTATTTCATTTTTGATACCCACACACATCACACAAGTCTATGTTCAATGAATGTCATATTCATTTGTATAATTGTACTTGATTAAATGTGTTTTCACATGCTCAATCTTTGTGGATTAAACACAAAAAGATTTTTGAGTGTTTTAGTTGTTTTTGGAAAGTTTTTTTTTTTTTACAAAAATGTCAAAAATTTCAAAAACAGTGTTGCCCTGTTTTGGCGACTAAGTCACGGGTTGTCCCAGTCGCATGCCCTAATCGTGAGCCCACTCCGAGATTTTTTGTGGCTTACTGGCGAGTCAATGTCTCAGTTGCAAAAACTACTTAGAAAATTTTTCAAAATTTGAGTTTTGGTGACTTTTGCGGCTCAATATGGTGACTTGTTCGCGGGTGGAGGGTCTAGTCGCAAGGGGTACTCAGAGACTTTCGCAGCTCATCACGCGACTCTCTCGCGGGTAGATCTTCCAGTCGCGAAAAACACTTAGAAGATTTTTCAAGAATCTTGGTTTCATAGTGTTTCGCGGCTTAACCTAGTGACTTACTGGCGACTTGATCTAGTCGCAAAAAACGCGTGTTTTGCGCTTTAAAGTCAGTTTTTAAAATAATTTCAGTTTTTCCCTCGTACTTTGTGATAGTTCATCGTCTTTCCCATTTCACTCATTCAACACACACCGTGTCCATCTTCGAAAATCCTTCATTTCTTCTCAAATCTTCAAGAAAAAGGGTAAAAATGTCTCCTTTCAAGAGAGCTGCTGTAAAAGGGGGAAGCAGCAAAGGAAAAGAACCCGTCATTGATGTTGATGAAATCTCCCCTAAAGCAAAAAGGACCCGTTCATCATCAGGAGTATTTAATCCAAATAAGTTCAGATCTTATACTTCATTTCAGACTCATGAGAATTATTTCAGAGATGCCACACCGTTGGTCGAAATGGTTGTTGATCAACCTTCTCTTTTTGACACCGACATTCCTAAATGATTTGCTCACAAAGATTGGAATTATCTTCTCTCAGATCTTGAAGAAGCATATGAGGATTTGGTAAAAGAGTTTTATGCCAATGCAATTGTTGAAGGCGAAGAACTCAAATGCTGGGTTAGAAGAAAGAGTTTCTTAGTCTCTCCCGCATATTTGGCTGAGATTCTTCACATCAATCGACCAATATTTAAACAATCACCGGTTTATGATTACTTATGTCCAGATGAGGACCTACTTCGGGATGCACTTGGGAAGGACTTGGAATTTTCATTGAATGGGAACTCAGTCAGTGTCTCTTCTCTTCCTCCAAAATTAAGGGTGCTTACAATCATCATGTTTCACAACTTGTACCCATTATCTAGCATCGGGTACATGAACCTTGGACGTGCCCTATTTCTTCATGATCTAATCTCTGATGTACAGATTGACATTTGTGCACACATATTTCATGTCTTGCGCAAAATAGTTCTTCGAACTGAATCAAGGATATGCATTCCTTTTTGCTGCCTCATTTCTAGGATACTGAAACTCAAAGGAATTCATCCTTCAACAGATGAGTCTCCCTATCCAAAACTGGCTCCAATCAACATGCGTACGTACAACGCTAGCATTGGTCATAGTCATAATGGAATCAAAATAGAAACTTCAGCATCTCACAATGCCTCGCGCTCTAGCTCATCCACATTTGACGAGAAGCTAGACACCATTGCAAAATCTGTCCACGAGTTGAGCTTTAAGATGTCCGGACTTACATCCATCTTGCACCATCTCAACATTCGATGGGATATGAAGTTCACCTCTATCCAAGCTCAATTGGATCAAATTCAAAGAAAGCTAGAAGATGATAAGGACTAGCTATTCCATGACAAAAAGGGGGAGATGATGTTGGCAGGGGGAGTACAATGATAGGGGGAGAAACAGCTAGATCAAAGGGGGAGTATTTCAGCAAGAAGGACTTTGTTTAATTCCTGTTTCACATCAGCACTGATTAGTCTTTATGCTTTCATTTTATTTACCTGTCTATACCTGTTACCTTTGTAAGTTTTTAAGGTTCTTAGTTTGTACCTGTTGCTTTTGTAAGCTTTTAAGGTTTTTAAGTACTTGCTGTTAAATGTGTCATGCATTTTCTTTTAAGTACATCACTCTTGTGCCCTTATAGGATCTTATTCCTAGATGCATATATGTTTTATGCATTGATTGAGTGTTGGACATGCAAATGATACTCTGCAATTGAGTTTATTTGCTTGCATGTCCGTATGTTCATTCCTTGTGAGAATGAGCATTGTGATCACTAGTATGTAGTGATTTCCTGTTTAGGTCCTGCCATAGTCTATTGCTAAATTCTATTTTGCTTGATCGCATTGTGCTTGCTCCATATGCATTACAAGTTTTTTGCATACAATGAACTTATTGTGTTGTTGTGTTTCAGGAGATATTTGTTCTTATGGTTCAAGAGCTACATAGATTCTAGAGTTAGGTGTGAGTGAGTTTTCCAAGTGTTCCCAACTCACGCGTTAAGTCTATAGTTTGTTATAGGGTTTTGTCACGAAATAGCCAAAGGGGGAGATTGTAAGGTTAAATTTTATCAACCATCTTGTTGGCTTTATTCCGTGCCAATTTGCTTGTAATTTAGCACTTAGTAACCCTGTATTTAGGTGGGATTCATGTAAGGGTAGTGTGTAAGAGAGTGTGAAGAAATGCTCAAGAGTATGCAGTGAAGCAGGTACTCGCAGCTGGATCTTGCAGGTAGCTCGCAGCTTGCAAGCTGCTAGAAGATGCTCACGTGCCAATCATGTAGAGAAGCTAAAGTGTCATGCCAGTTGGAGAACTACAGGACAAAAAGTTCAGACTGGCCATTCAATTATCTCGCGGCTTGAACTTGCGGCTCAATCAAGTCGCGAGGCCAAGCTACCAGCCAGCTCTATTTTGGAAAAATGACTCTTCGCATTCCAAACAGCCACCACTATATATAGACCCTTATACCCACGAAATGTGGAGAGATTCTAGAAAGAATTTTGAGAGAGAAACCCTAGAGAAAAATAAGATTAATTCATCCACAATCTTTACATAGAGACTCTTCAAATTCCTCTACTCTTACCCTCTCCATTGTTACATCCTTGAGAGGTTCTTACCCAAATCCTTTTTTCACCATACCCACATCTGTGAGAAGGCTATTTGGTGCTTTGGGAAGTAGTTAGGAAGGGACCAATGGTTATTAGTTGATGCTATAGGCTATAGCGGAATCCGGTAAGTTAAAGAAAACAAAGGTTCAGCGCAACCTCGTTGGAGCAAGAAGCTTAGAGGGCTTAGGTACACTGGGTAGATTAGGCTTGGAGGGTCTTTTATTGTTCATGTATCCCAACTTCATTCTTTAGTGGATTATTGACCGCTTGGAGGGCGGCAGAGAGGTTTTACGCCGAGAGCTTCGGTTTCCTCTTCGATAACACATCGTTGTGTTGTCCTTATGTTTACATCTCTTTTCCCTTAATCTTTGCCATTTAATTTTTGCTGTTGATGTGATTTTATTTGGTTTAGATTTTTTATCAATTCTGGTATAAACTTATATTCATTTTCTGCACATACATTATTTGATATTAAGATTGAATTAGTAATTTGTAAATTGGGGGTCTAAACGTTCATAGTGTTATATACACTATTTGAACATTCACTCGCAACTAAGCTCTTCCCGCAAAAAGGGGTTAAGACAGAGTAGTGAAAACACAAAATTCAGCCAAAAACTTTCGTGACTATTTCGCGAGTAAAGCTTACCCGCGAAAACTTTTGTACTTCAGAGGCATTTTTCGCGAGTAACTTCGCAAGAAGGCAATCCGTGCAAAATGCGTGTTTTCAATTTTTAAAGGGCAAATGTAGACAGTTTTCAACAATTTTTCATGAACAAATGACCACCATATAAACATAATAGATAGAATTTGATATCAAAATTGAATTCCATTGATGTTATAGCCTTAAAGTTCAATTCAACACACTTGAATTCAAATTTAAACAACATCATAACATCAATATCAATTTTCATCAAACCATAGTTTCAACAACCGTTTTTGACAGTTTTTGCTATTTCCATCAAAAACACCTTTTGAATTTATGAATGATGGTTCACATATCAAACATTAAGGTTTTCAAGATCAAGAACCATAACAATGCTAGAAACTTTGAAAACATAATCCTAATCTCATTAGGAATAAAATTCATAATCCTAGCATTTACATGATAGTAACAATATCATTCATAAACACAAGAGGTGTTCTACATCTTTAGAATTACTAGCCATCTTTATTAAAGGAGTATCCAGGCACTTTTCGACTTGTCAGATAATTAAACAAAAGAAGCCCTATTGAAGAGAATCAACCACTAGACTGTGGTCCAGGAGATTCTTATCCCGAAACAGTGCCTACAATCCAAACCGTTAAGTTTACAAGTCTTATACTTCTATCACGACGGTTATTAAACAATATAGTCTATGGCCAACAGAAATTCTTTTGAAGATGGAAATCCATATTAAAAGAAATTCACTGCACATCAACGCTAAGTCAATTACCAAAAGTAAATTATGAATTCAAAAACTCTATAAACGTGATTATATAGAACAATCACTGCAGAATACCAGAACATAAAAAATAAAAAATAAAAAAAAGATTTTTTTTTAATTCTAAAATTCAATCACATGTTATACAAGCATGATATTGAAGACTGCTCTGATACCAATTGTTGGAAAATCTAGTTTTGTATCTCATACAAAACACACAATAGAAGCAACAAACATTGATCTACTTCATTCATAAAAGATAACATGTAACCTTGAATTATAGGACAAAGAATAGAAAGCGTACCTTGATGCGGTAAAATTAAAAAAAAAAAAAGGATTGTAAGTACTTGTGAAGACTTATAATCTTCACTCTAATTCCACTTAATTCCCAAGAAGTGTGGTCTCTCAATCAGCTTTCAAGGAGAGAACAAAAGAGTGTCTTACACTCACATACACCATTTCATTCCTTATATGATCTTAATAAAAACCACTAATAAAATTATTTATGTTTCTCTCCTTATATATAACTAATTATCTAATTAGGCTAGCTTTTTGAGTCATTCCAATTGGGCTCTAGTGTGTGGCTTGGACTGGGACCAAAAGAGAACAAATAAGACTTTAGTTCCAATGGGTCTTGAACTTTTCTGTCAACTTTTGACAAGTCCAAAGTTACCATTAATTATATTCAATACTACTATATGAATATAATTGCACTCTAAGCCTTATTAATAAATTATATCTCAAGACTTTATTATACATGCAACCTCTTCATTAAAATATTCGTAGTAATACAAAGTTATGAATGTTGACTGCCACTTTGAAGATTACTACAACTTAATCCTTGAGTACCCAGTTTAATCCTTTATGTTATTCATCATATATTTATGAAATCCAATTTCATAAATATATACTTTAGTAACTCCTTACTAAAGTGGTTGAGCCCATCACTCTGAATAACCAAACCCATTAAACTTATCTCAAGGGAATATTTTATATATCTGTTAAGAGATTATGAATTTCATCTTGAGAATATATGTTCCATCAACATTAAATGCGACTGCCCAACATACTGAGGTTTTGATTGTGACTTTTAGATCTCACTCCTGATATATCAAAACAACCTACCACTCATGATCAGGTCCATTATTCTCTCAGGATTTAGAGTGTATGTAAATAAAAGTCGTGAGATTTATTATTCATTTGACAATCGTTAAGAGAATAATAAATCTCACAGTGGTCTAGTTCAATATGTCTTAATTCTTAAAACATATCAACATATCAACTAGAAGTCTCCACTTCCATGATCTAGACAAATCATCTTAGTTGATATGTTATAGTCTTTGCAGATGAAATGCCCAATTTCATCACCGACTACGAACTAAAATTATGAGTTTACAAAGAACTTGTGATTTATATCTTCTGTGACTAAATCACATAAATCACATACCATACATCTCATGGACTAAGATAATGTCCCATTAGTTTATTTATAATTAATCTCATATAATTAAATAATTTAATTATTTATGACATGCCAATGAATTGGATTTTAGGGCATAAACCCCAACACTATTCATGGGTCACACTATACTATTTCAACTAACTTTTACCTTTATTTACAGTATTTTTACCTTTATCTACAATACTTCCAAATTATAGTTTTGATAAACTACACATTTATGCATGTATAGAAGCCAAGAAAACATGTAATATAAATAATATTTAATGGTGTTTTAAAATGTTATTAATTAATTTGCTTCCTTATTGATTTGACTATCAAATCAAATGGATAATATATTGTTATGGTTTAATCATGGTAACCAATTGTAATATAATCAGCAACTTCTTAAAGAAATTTAAAAATTGTTGATAATATCCTTTTTTGGAAAAATATTCATTTATTTAATTTTCACACCCAAAAAAAATTAAAAAAATAAAAACAACAACAACAACACAGGTCGAGTATGGGTAAATTCGAATAAACAATGATACCTACACCCAATACTCGAATACTTTGACGGCTCGGATGATACCTGTTAAGTTATGATTTTTCTCAGAACATTAGTGTTGGCTTATTCCATGACAAAAAGTGTTGTAATTGCATTAATTTATAGCCTTGTATTTTTGTGGGATTTATTTGTAATGAGTTTAGTATTAAGTGGTGAGGATTTGATCAAGACAGCTGAAGGTCACATGAGAAGCACATGCTAGAAGGTGAACAGTCAGGCCAGGTGTCCAGCTCAGTACAGCCTGTCTAGGAGGTTAACTCGCGACTTGGATTCGCGACTTGCACCACTTGCGAGTGACCCTCGAAGTTCCCCTGTTTTACTGAAAATTGTGACTTTTCGTATTCCCATCACTTATACTATATATAGCCTCATTATCTATAGAAATTGTAAGGAGCCTATTGAGAGAAAAACTCTAAGAGAGGTTTCTACAACACACCCACCTTATTAGAGAGAAAGCTACTCATTCTTAGAGAAAAATCTTTATAGTCTCTTTTCCTTCTCTCTTCTATTGTTATACCCATTAAGAGGAGATTTGTACCCAAACACAACACACACCCATTTAGAGTGTTGAGAGTGTTTTTGGAGCTTGGGAAGTATTGGAAGATGCCAAGGATGGCAGATGCAAAATGGAGCTTATTGCGGAATCCGAAAAGCTAGAGAAGACACAATTAGCCTTAACCTTGTTAGAGCAAGAAGCTTGGAGGGCCTAGGTGCATTGGGTAGATTAGGCTTGGAGGATCTATTGCTATTCATGTATCCCAACTAATTTTCTAGTGGATCATTTTATCGCTTGGAGGGTCGCGGAAAGGTTTTGCACTGAGTTCTTCGGTTTCCTCTTCGATAACATGTGCCAGTATTATCTTTGCATTTGCTTCTCTCTATCCCTTACTCTTTGTATTTAATTACTGTTGTGTTGTGATTAAATTATTGCTTAGAGTAGTTTGTTTATTTGGATATAGCTTATATTTATCATTCCGCACATATATTGTTTGAATATAAGCTTGTATTGGTAATTTTGAAATTGGGGGTCTAAACATTCACTAGTGTTTTACACACCAAGTGAGCTTTCAATTGGTATCAAAGCGGGTACACTTGTTTTGGTTTCATTACCTAAGTGTGATCCTTGACCCCTTGTGTTTATTGCCTTGGATATTGCTTTGTATGCTTCCATGGATGTTTGTGAGTGTAACATGCCATGTGTTTGTGAAAATGCCTCTATGAGTGATAATCCTCATGACTATGATGCTATGTTACATGAATCTTTAGGTGTTGTTGATATTCCTAACATCAAACTCTTGAAGAAAAAGGTTAAGAACTTTTATAATAATTTGAGCAAGTTATTTTGTGAAAATGATGATTTGATTGCTAAGCTCAATGAATCCAACAAATTGGTTGAGAAATATAAGAAACTTGCTGAAAATTCTCTTGAAAAGCTGAAAGAGTTTGAATGTTTGAATATGGACTTGGATGCTAAACTTGTTTTGTCTAACAATGATGAAAATATTGTGGTGTGATGAAAATATTGTCTAACAATCTATTGCTAAAAATGATGAAAATATTTGTTGCGATTATGTTGTGGTACTCGATTTTGTGCCTATTGTGTGTTCTACCTCAAATGACAAATCGGTGTACATTCCTCCATATAAAAGAAATCAAAAGTTGGAGAGAAAGGCTCTTAAGTCAAAGCCTCCTTTTAGATCTCAACCTAAGGTTTTGGATGGATCTAAGTTTGTTTCAACTTGTCATCATTGTGGTGTGATTGGTCATATAAGACCTCAATTTCATAAGTTGAAGAGAGAACAAAATCATGTTGCTAGATCCCTTCCCAAAATGCCTAGTGGACCTAAACATAGTGTTTGTTACCGTTGTGGTGCTTTTAGTCACCTAAGACTTTATTACTCTAAGTTTCATGCTTTTAAAAGAATCAAAAGAAAAGAGAAACTTTAGCTTCTTGGAAGTTGTGCTAAAAAGGATAAATCGGATTTGAGTGAAAATAACATGTTGTTAAAGAAAGTGTTTAATGCTCTTAACTCATTGTCTATGTGCATCTCCAATTCTCATTCTTCCAACCCTTGTCTCTTTTCTCATAAAACACTCATTCCAAATAATTGTTCCGTTTGGATGAGGAAGGGTTCCTATGGTTGAGTTTGAGCTATTTTGGTCATTGATCTAATTCTTTCGATTTTTGTAGGACCCTTCATGCATTGAATGCCATATCTCCATGCATTGAATGTCATATCTCCATGCATTTTGTGCATTTGTGCATTTATTTGTATGCATTGCTTTTGTTTTGATCTTACTTTTTGCTACCCTTGTCATGTATTGGTTTATACCTTGTTTCTTCATCCTAGCATATCATGTTTACCTTATGCTTTATAGCATTTTGTTTTGTCTTTTGTTTGAGCTTCATTTATCATTCATCCTGCACCCCTCGTGCATCATTATCATTGGTCGTACCTTCATCTCTTGCCCTCGTTTGTCCTTGACCTTTTGTCTATTCGTGACAAAAAGGGGAAGAGTATACTCTAAAAAGTATACCGGAGAGTTTTAGTCATTTCTGTATGACTCCTATGCACAACCATAGGGAGAGAAATTCTATTTCTCATGCACATTTGTAGGGGGAGAGATATTCCATAGGGGAGATGCATATACCATGGGGGAGAAGACTTTGAGTTAATAAGAAAACTTTGTTTTGTTTGTTTCTCTTTATGTTTGTTTTCTTGTATTACATCGTGTTTGTGTGTTGGACATGCATACATCCTTATGCTATTGTGTTTCTTTGAATGCATGTTTGGATGATCATTTGCTTTGCTATGTGATCATTGTAGTCATTTCTATATGACTGTCAGGTGTATGATCAAGTTGCTCACATGTTTCACATCATGTTTACTTGATCGCAATTTACTTGTTACATTATACTTGTCCTTTTATTACTTGCTTTACCTTGAAGGTCTAATGTGTTTTGTGCAAGTGTTTCAGGTTACAGGTGTATATGTTCCAAGTGCATCACAGCTTCTCATCATTTTGAAGGGGAGAAACTTTAAGCACTTTTAGTTTATTTAAAATACTTTATAATTTGTACATTTGCTTTTGTAAGCTTTTGGGTTTTGTACCCATGCTTTGTAGCTTTAGAACTTGCTGTTAAATGTCCTGCATTTTCTTTAAGTACATCACTCTTGTGCCCTTGTTGGATTTTTATCCTTGATGCATTTACCTAGTGTTTATGCATTGGTTGAATGTTGGACATGCAAATGATACTTTATAATTGAGCTTATTAGCTTGCATGTCCGGATGTTCATTCCATGTGTAAATGAGCATTGTAGTCACTTTTTATAGTGATTGTTCGCTTTTGGTCAAGCCATGATCTATTGCTTTATTCATTTTTGCTTGATCGTATTGTGTTTGCTCCATATGCATTACAAGTTTTCTGCATACAATGATCATATTGTGTTGTTGTGTTTCAAGAGATACTTGTTCTTATGGTTCAAGAGCTTCACAGATTCTAGAGTTAGGTGTGAGTGAGTTTTGTTCAACTGTTCCCAACTCACGCATTAAGTTTAGAGTTTGTTGTAGGGTTTTGTCACGGAATAGCCAAAGAGGGAGATTGTAAGGTTGAATTTAATCAACCATCTTGTTGGCTTTATTCAGCGCCAATTTTCTTATAATTCAGCACTTAGAAACCCTGTATTTAGGTGGGAATCATGTAAAGATAGTGTGAGAAAGTGTGAAGAAATGCTAAAAAATGTGCAGTGAAGCAGGGACTTGCGACTGGATCTCGCGAGTGGCAAGCCGCTAGATGATGCACACGAGTGAAGCATGCAGAGAAGCTGAACCATCGTGCCAGCTGTAGCATTACAGGACGAAAAGACCAGACTGGCCATTCAATTATGAACTCGCGACTCAGTCAAGTCGCGAGGCCAAGTCGCCAGGTAGCTCTGTTTTGGAAAAACTGACTCTTCGCATTCCTTTCTCTTCCTAGTATAAATACCCCTTATACCCACGAAATATAGAGAGTTTCTAGAGAAAATTTTGAGAGGGAAACCCTAGAGAAAAACAAAATTGACTCATCCACAATCTTTACATAAAGACTCTTCAAATTCCTCTACTCTCACCCTCTTCATTGTTACATCCTTGAGAGGTTCTTGGCCAAATCCTTTTCTCACCATACCCATATCTATGAGAAGGCTTTTTGGTGCTTTGGGAAGCAGTTAGGAAGGGACCAATGGTTATTGGTTGATACTATGGGCTATAGCGGAATCTGGTAAGCTAGAAAAGACAAAGGTTCGGCGTAACCTCGTTGGAGCAAGAAGTTTGGAGGGCTTAGGTACATTGGGTAGATTAGGCTTGGAGGGTCTATTGTTGTTCATGTATCCCAACTACTTTTTCTAGTGAATTATTGACCGCTTGGAGGGCGGCGGAGAGGTTTTACACCGAGAGCTTCGATTTCCTCTTCGATAACACATCGTTGTGTTGTCCTTGTATTTGCATCTCTCTTCCCTTAATATTTTCCATTTAATTTCTACTGTGAATGTAATTTTAAATGGTTTAGATTGTTTATCAATTCTGTTATTAGCTTACATTCATTTTTCGCACATATATTGTTTGACATTAAGCTTGAATTGATAATTTTGTAATTGGGGGTCTGAACGTTCATAGGGTTTTATACGTTATTTGAACTTTCATAGAGGATCATTATACCACTTGGAAGACGACGGAGAGGTTTTTTGCCGAATTCTTCGGTTTCCTTTTCGATAACACGTGCCGGTGTTATCTTTGCGTTTGCTTCTCTCTATCCCCTTACTCTTTGCATTTAATTATTGTTGTGCTATGATTAAATTATTGCTTAGAGCAGTTTATTTATTTGGGTATAGCTTATATTTATCATTCCGCACATATATTGTTTGAATATAAGCTTGTGTTGGTAATTTAGAAATTGGGGGTCTAAACATTCACTAGTGTTTTACACATCAAGTGAGCTTTCAATACCCATGGATAACATGTTGAATTCGGTATTACCATCAAAACAGGAAAGCATAGGACAACAGTAGATTAAGCTGATCAACTCTTTCTTAATCAATTGGGTCGAGTTGAGAGGTGGATAGACTTGGACCTCACATTCATCCCCCATCTGCAACCATTGAAGCATCCCGGCCATTTCAAGTAGTAGCTTTTAAGGAATTAGCAAAAAATAACTTTTTAAGTACCTATTACCCAAAAAAACCTGAACTAACTAACAAAGCAGAGGACCATTAACCCCTCAAGCCTCGCCGAAACATAGCAAAGCAGATGAAGAAGGACTACAGGACAGATACATAATAAATTATTACAAAGGCCTTTTTTGCCTGAAAACTCATTCTTCATTTTAAAAACAAGAACACAAAAACAACAACAATAACATCGAAAGCAAGAAGATTCAATGAAACGAGCAGCAATCGCACAAATGACAAAAGCATAAGTAGACCTATCAGACTCCACTCGCTCTTTGATGCATTGAGGAGTGAGTGGCATCTTCAATCAATATTTATTCTTCTTCTCCTTGCTTTGGTAAATGTGCTGCCTCATTCGCCCCCCACAGAATAAGACAAAAAAAAAAGTCGGAGAAACTATCTTGCACTTATGCGAATTCCACCATAGCTTGACCCCTAGACGATAAATTAATGGTGGGAAAAAAAGGTTATATGAACCATCGAACAAAACATAGCAACATCAGATGAAGTTATCTACTTTTTTTCAATTGTTAGCTTTGCAGAGGTGGATAGACTTGGAGCTTACATTCATCCCTCATGTGCAACTGCCACAGATGAAGCAAGCTTTTCAGAACTTCATTGGGATATAAAACTTCCACATCACTCAAGGCAATCAAGCTCCTTAGTTCATCGGGGGACATATAACAAAAATCACAATGCTCGATGACCAGACGTTGAAGGTTTGGCATTTCACCTTTCCCCATAGTCCATTCTACAACTTTCATATGTAACATTTTAAGGACTTCAAGTTGAAGAAAACTGCTTTCATCCCAATTGAAGAAATTATAAATGCCTTGATGGGCAACTCCTCCTACTTTGAGTATTCAAAGGCTGGCAAGGCTACCCAACACTATCATGAGTTCTGCAGATAAGTTTGCGCCTACTAAGGCTATCTTTGTGAGGGTCAACTAGAATGAACTCGGACTTGAAAGGGCAAGATTTTTATTATTAATCTTCAAAGTTTGTAGATGGTGCAAGGGCTGAAGGCTTGACAAAAGCCCTGACTGCGACCTACACAATACTAATTTTTTAAAATTGGGAAATCTGACCTTGGCAAAGGCTTTCTCAGTGTCTCTATAATAATGTTGAAAGTAAGAAGGAATGCACTCAAGACAAGAGCAAGCACAAAACCAGAGTTGGAGATCAGTGCAGTGATCAAGCAACTAAAACACAGAGTGACTGGGCTAGTGTAGAGCTGATAATCTTGATTGAAGCAGTTCCTTACCATGAACAGTTCATTCACACTTTTGAAGAAGCATTGCCACGTGGATTGAAGAAGCAGTTACAGAGTTTAGTCAATGTACACGTGGTCTAATAGATAGTTTTTTTTTTTTTTTTTGGTAACAAATTTTCCCTCCAATTACGGAGTTAGTTACTTTCTTTATTTGCTTTTATTGTATATATAGGAGTAGTGATGTATTCTTACATTCATTGGATTCTTTTCATCAATCAATAAGATCAGAAGTTCTATTTAGAGAGAGAGAGAGAGAGAGAGAGAGAGTTCTAGAAATTTACACATAGCTATACCAAGAAGGACTTGAAGATTGGGTAAAGCTAAAGCCGCTTCACTAGCTAGAGATATTGGCCCATCCAGAAACAAATTTCTTAATTTTTTTAACTTCCGTATCCCATCCGGCAAGTGCAAGCATTTTTCTGTAGAACTCTCTTTTGGCTTAGAATTTCTTATGTCCAACGTCTCCAAGTTCCAAGGGCTGCATATGGAATCTGGAATGACATCAGATGAAAAACTCAAGTACCTCAAAATGACCAGATTTTCAATATTGTTGGGGATTAAACAAGGAAAGCACATATTCCTGTGCTCTACCACCCTAACCAACTTGTTACTTTCGCTTACTCTATCAAGAGGACTCTTGAGCCCAACAAACCCCCCGAAGGCAATTTAAGAATGACTATTTGAAAGTTCACAAGACTAGAAGAAATGTACGGATGGTTGGCATAGTGGATAGAAATTCTAAAAGAAATAATGCTATAATTTACGTGCTAACGCCTATTATAACAATCACGAGTTTTGCTTTTAAATTTAAAAAACAACACATTTAGTAATTTTCAGACTTTTACTGAGGTTCTGGACTTAAGAATGGTTATAGAAATTAATAAAAAGCTAGTACTTTTACATTGTAAGGGTGCACAGATATGTTAAACTGCTCATTTTCTTTTCAATTAATAATTTCATTTTGGTTTGATATTCCCATTGTTGAAACCATGATTCCAATTTAATACATACTCATCAGTTCCACTATTTTCTTTCTTGAACATCCAAAAGATTTGGGCCTTACAAGATGGAACTATGGTTATCATTTGAGGAAAAACTAATAGAGCAAAGGCTGAATTTCCAGAGGAGATGACTTGACCGGGTTCCAGAAATAGTTAAATCATCTCTTTCCAAGGAACCTGATAAAGTTAGTGGCTAGGTTATGAGGCATTTAGATGGAAACAAAGAACACTTGCAGTGGGATGATAGATGCAATTTTAAACTTTGAAGTAAAGCAGAGGGGTGGCTTGAATACAATCTGACGTCCAGTTCTCAAATCAAGGGCACTGCTCCATCCCAATTGAACTAAACTTTGGCGCAGAAGGTGAATTTGTCTTTCCAAATGTATAGTTTCAGGCTAAGAAACACGGGTGCGGGTGTGGGTACGGGTGTGGGACTCGGCAATTTCTGAAAAAGTAGGGTGCGGGCGCGGCGGGACTCGGCAATTAAAAAATTATTAAAAATATTTTTATTTATATTTTCTATATATTTTTACTATTAAAATCTTCTTAAAAAACACATTGCTATGCTTTGATTCACAAAACAAAGAAAGAAGAAGGCAATAAACACATTACTATGCCTCTAAGGTCGAGTTTCGGCTGTTCCGGTGAGTTTCAAGGCCGATATCGGCCAGTTTCGGCCGTTTCCGGCCAGTTTCAGCCGTATCGGTTGTATCGGTCGCCGGCCGATACGACCCGATATGGCCGATACGGCCCGATTCTGGCCGAATCGAAGCCGATTTCGGGCGAATCGAGCCACATCGGTGCGAATCCGAGAGAAAAAAAAAACTCAAACGCGGCACCGACGCATGGTCAACCGCGTCGGACGTCGCGTCCCACGTCAGGCCGCGTCGGACTCGGGTGCGGCACCCTCCCAGCCGCGTCCGTGCTTTCCAGGTTTCAGGCCTTTTTCAGCTCATATTACAGATTCCACAGCCAGGTTTTGAGACACCAGTTTTACAGTCTTTTTCTGCTGAATTGCTTATCCTCCAATTATTTTATACTTACCATACAAGATGTAAATTTCAAACTGAAAAAAAAAAAAATATCATAAAAAAAATATCATTCTTTACTGTCTAGGTCTACATTCCTTTATTTTTTTGTGATTGAAAGGATGTTGTTTGATAATTCAGACTCTAAAGATTGAGAGTTTATCACTAGCCTATTTTTATTAATAACTTCTGTCTTTGATCGCCTAGATGGTTGACAAATTTCTTTCCTCTTTTTAAGTACTTATGTAATTGTAGTCAAACATATATTTTCTAGTATTTGATAATTAAGTATTTTTCCAATGGGTATTGTGACAAGCTTGTACTTGAGTAGTAATGGGTCCTAACTAGCCAAAGTTTGTTAATTGCAGAGAAGTTGTGGACTAAAAATAGACGTGTACAAGTCCATTGTATGATCTAGTCAACCCCCAAGTATGTTGTATTATCCTAATTCAGGTTCATTCTACTAAGAATTCTAATGTTACTTGTATTAAAAAACCTAATTCATTTTTTAGTGAGTAATTAGGCCATCAAACCAAATCACATTAATTCCATATATTTCTTTTGAATTTTTAATTCTTCATATATCTTTTCCATTTACTTTAACAATTAAAAAGCAATTAACAATTAACTAAAATCTGCAAATCCACACAAAAGGATAATTAAAAATAATAACTTTAGGCATAAGCAGATATCTAGTTTTGGAGCCAAAACTGAGATGAGAAGTGGCCCTAGTAAATGACAATGGGGAACAACTCAGGATTATGCAAAGCTAGAGAAGTTAACTATAAGTCCATCAATAAAGGTCAGTAATTACATACCTATTATATTTTAGCATGCTTGTGAAACATGCCCTAACATCCTCATAAAAATAAAAATAAAATAAAAAAAATAGAGGACATCACTTTCCATAATATGGTAAGTGGGGCAAATTATACAGAGTTAAGAACTAAAAGTCACGAATTTCAACAACTTTGTTGTACTAGGATTATGATTTTTCTCGTTTGTGTGTTAAGATGTTCCTCATGGACATCAAGTGAGCTAGCTTTTTGCACTTATTTATGGAAGTTCTAATTCCATTCTTTTTCTTCTCTTAATTCAACAATGCATAGCACAACAGATTAAGTATTTTTCTCAATTAGTTGTTGGCAATGGGTCCAGAGGTGGATAGACTTGTAGCTTACATATATCCCTCATCTGCAACTATTGAAGCATCTCTAACAATTCTTGATCTGGGATGTAAAACTTCCACATCCTTCAGGGCACTCAAACTTGGGTAGATTTTTTTTTTTTTTTTTCCTCAGGAGGGAGAGAGATTGTGGGGAAGGGAAAGTCCAGATGGATGATTTAAAGGTTTCCTTATCTCTAAAGTCTGAAGTCACTTTGAAGAGTGACAAAAATTATTGGCTGAAAAGTTTATGTAACGCTGCTTTTGCCTTTTCTTTTTATAAAAGGAAAGCCCGGAAGATGAAGTGAAATTTGTGAAAGATGAGCATTATGTGAATTGCTAGGCAACGGGCTACATTATTAATAGAATCCAAGGTCCTCTCTCTCTCAGGCAGAGTGTCTTTTAGTTGCATCCTTCACTTTATAAAATTTAAAAAAAACAAAAGCAATGTTACATAAAGATGAATACAACATTAAACCATTATTTAAAATTTCGTTATTTTTCTTCAATCCAAATTATAAAGATGGCCCTGCTTTCCTATCTTAATTATTGAATCTAGATGGGTAGAGGAGATAGATTTTGAATCTTTAATATTTGAGTTTTTTTACTCAAATTAAAATCTAAAGTAGCAGATCACAATACTTCAAACAAGAAAATTAACATATCACCCAAAAAAATTCTATAAAGCAATGATAAGCAAGTAGAAATTAATTTTTGCTAGAAACTCAACAAGGGATACACTATTTTACAGCAGGTGAAAGTAGGTGTATTAAACTTAAGTTTCAAGTTCACCAACAAGGAGAGTTCACTATCAAGAAAGATGACAAATTCAACAATGCCCTACTTTCCCTTTCTTGAATGTCTTCAAAGAATCATCTTGAAGACATAACAAGCACTAGATATTTTGTACACAAGTAATGCTAGCTTTTTCACAATTCATTTCACAAATTGTTGAGATGTCAAGTTGTGAGTATTGCAACATCACTTTCACATGGTCCACCACTGACATTATTTTCATTGTGCAGCAATCACCACATCCCACCCAACAGTTATGAAAATTTTTATGTCACTAAACTTATTGATTCATAAATTCCAAACATGTGAGCCAGAACAACCATAACCTTTCAATAAAACATAAAAATTCTATGATAAATTGGGGCTGCATAACATATATTCTTCAGTTATACTCATCCGTTCCACAGTTTTCTTATTTGAACTTCCAAAAGATTTGGGACTTACAAGATGGATCAATGGTTGTTGTGGGAGGAAAAACTAATCGAGCAAGGGCTGAATTTCAGACGAATGAACTGCTAGCTTGATCGGGTTCCAAAAATAGTTGACTAATCTTGTTCCAACGATAAAATTAGTAGCTAGGTAATGAGGAATAAGAAGAAAGAACACTTGCAGTGGGATGATAGTTGCTATTATGAACTCTATGGTAAAGCCAAGAGGTGGCTTGATTACAATCTGAGGTCCAATTCAACAAATTAAGGGCACAGTGTTGAATTTGTCTTTATAAATGTATAATTGCTTGCCTTTTTTAGCTCATACTGCAGATTCCAGGGCCAGGTTTTGAGACAGACATTTTACAGTCTTTCTCTGCTGAATTGCATATCCTCCAATTATTTCACTTACCAAAATTTAGGAAATTAATTTGACTAGTCTATCTTATCATTTTTTACAACCTCTAGGTCTACATGCCTTTATTGTTTATAATTGAAGGGATGTCATTTGATAATTCAGACTCAAAGATTCAGGATTTACTGTAGCCATATGTTTATTAATAACTTACATCTTTGGTTGCCTAGATGGTTGATAATTTTCTTCTCATTTTAACTACTTATGTTATTGGAGACCAACATATAGTTTTTAGTATTTTTCAATGGGTTTTGTGACAAGCTAGTACTTGAGTAATAAGAGGTGCTAACTAGCCAAAGTTGATAGTCATAGAGAAGTTGTCGACTAAAAATAGACATGTACAAGCCCATTGTATGATCTACTCAACCCTGAATTCTATTGTATTATCCTAATTAAGGTTCATTATAATAAGAATCCTGATGTTACTTGCATTATAAAATACTAATCCCTTTTTGTAGGGACAAAATTTCTTTTTGCCCCTTTCAAAAAAAAAATCCAGCATTTTGCACTATTTCTCAAACTAATTAGGGAAATGCCCCTCTTTTGAAAATCGAGTTTCTGAAAATCGATTTAGGCCCTATAGCGGCGTTTTTAAGGACCCTATAGTGACGTTTTAAGGACCTATAGTGACGTTTTGTAACTCGATTTTCATAAAGTCGAGTTACGTGCAATTTTTTTTCTTTTTTTTACCTATAACTCGACTTTATAAAAATCGAGTTACAAAACGTCACTATAGGGTCCTTAAAAACGCCGCTATAGGGCCTAAATCGATTTTCAGAAACTCAATTTTCAAAAGATGGGCATTTCCCTAATTAGTTTGAGAAAAATAGAAAAATGCTGGTTTTTTTTTTTTGAAATGGGCAAAAAGCAATTTTCTCCCTTTTTGTAGTGCAAGTAATTAGTCAAAAGGAAGGTTTTTATGTTATTAAGTTCTATGTCCAATTCAGGTAATGTTTTAAAAAATTTATTACACTGAAATATTTGAGTCACACTATCTATTATTGCAGAATAGAGAGAATATCAGTTGCAATAAATTTTAAAACCAAAAATATGCAATATGTGCCCCTTTAGGAGTTCAACTGTCTTGTCTAAACCGCCTATGTTTGCATATGATTCTAGTGGAGCCTTCTCAACCTTCATCATAGACAACATTGGATCAACTTTGTCTTATAAACCAATTCGTCATATAAGAACCAAACCAATAGAGAAACTAAGTAGGGCATCAAGTTATGCAAGTCGTCTTGCATGTTAGTCTATCAAGATAAATAGGAAGTATGTTATCCCAACAATTTTAGCAAAATTAAGTTCTAAAAAAAGAGAACAAAACACTCACAACTATTTGAACAAATGATTTGTGTGCATGATTGCGTGTAACAAAAATTAAGAAAATTTGGGAAATAAGAAGAAAAATTGGAATTAAAATGTAGAATCTAATTGAATTTTATCTTTGAGACATTAGATAAGATTAGATTAGACATTAGATATAACATATATCCATATAGTGTACAATTGACATATGTATTAAGAGTTTAAAAAACATACAATTTAACTATAATAGCATTAGGCTACAACCAATTTTGTACCTAAAGTTTATTCTTTTTTCTATTGTTTGAGTCAAATAGTCACCTAAACAAACACATAATATAATCAAGCCCAAAGATAGACTTACTAAACATTTCAATAAACATCCTCCAAACCAGAATGGATATATCACCATAAACATAATACATTATTATAAATGATTTAAAAAAGGGAAAAAATGAAAAGAAAAAGAAAATAACAATAAAGGCTTAAAAGCTTGGATAATTAGGAAATAAAAAAATACTTGTTCCACACAAAATATTTCATACAAAATTACAAATAAACCAAAAAACAGCAAAAATCAGGGAATCAAAAAAAAAAAAAAAAAAAAAATGAAGTTTGAAGACATGACCAATGTCGAGTTGAAAGGCACTTCCTCTTACTTTAAGTATTCAAAGTTTGGCAAGGCTACCCAACACACGCATGGTGGCTGAATATAAGGCTGTATCTACTAAGGTTATTTTCGTGAGGTTCAATGAAATTGAAGTTGGACTTGAAAACTTATAAAGTTGATAAATCTTTAAAGTTTTTAGATGACACGAGGGACGGAGGCTTGACAAAATCCTTGACTCTACCACTCTCGAAGAATACAATCCTAATTTTCTTAGGTTAGTTGTTGGTGCAAATACAATAATAATAGAAATAATACAAAGAGAAACTAAATAGTACGCTGAATATTATTAATTTAAAGAGAGAAATTACACAACACTATTTGGACTGAGGCGCGGCACTCGCTCTCTTTAAGGAGATTCAAGCCCTTGGTTGGCTAAACTTTGTAACCGGTGCAGACCTTCTCTGACTTGTCTCCCCCAGGATACAATAGCCCAACAAGTGTCGTATGGCTAGAACAACTTCTGCACAAAGTGTTCAAGCCCAAAGCTCCACCAGAAAGAACACCCTTCTTTGACAAGAATCTCTCTATTTTTTGTGTATATTGTATTTGCAGTAACTTGGATTGAGTCTGAATGAGTCTATTTATAGGCTCAATGGGCCTCACGAAATTATTACCCAATTTATTCTGATTAATTAGGTCCATTATTCTGATGTAGTGGGTGTTAGAAGATTAATTGTTGGATATTAATCTGATGGGCTGGAGTTACACAATTAATGGTCTGATAAGGAGTTTCTGAAGAATGAAAATGGAGTATTAATTCGGGCCATTTACTCACCAACGGATATGGTAATTGCTCTGAATGGGCTGTCAAGTAGGAGGATCCAAGAGGCTGATTTATTTCCAATTTTGATACCTCCACTCTTCACCTCCCCCTTGCGCACGTATCTAGCCCAATATCTGAGTCAATACATTTTAGCCCATTAATCACCACAATTAAAAAGAATAAAATAGTCTCTCTCCTTTTCAATGTGGGATTAAACATTTCACTAACTCCTCATCTTCCATATTCACTCTCACATCTTTACATTTATGTTATTACATTTATTCATTTTTATTCATTTAATATTAAAATGCTCCAACATTAGTAAATTTGGCCTTGGCAGAGTTACTTTCAATGTCTTCATTTATAGCTATACCAGTAAGGAGTTGAAGATTCGGTAAAGCCGCTGTATTTTCAGTTTTAGGTAGAGATGATGGCCCATCCAGGTACAAATGTCTTAATCTTTGTAACTTCCATATCCCCTTGGGCAAGCATTTTGTTTTCACTTTAGAATTTCTCATGTCCAACGTCTCTAGATTCCAAAGGTTGCATATGGAATCTGGAATGACATGAAGCTCACTAGATGCGATGCTTAAGTACCTCAAAAGGATCAGCTTTTCAATCCTTTTGGGGATTAAGCAAAAAATGCTCATATTACGGAGCTCTACCAACCGCGCGAAACAACTTGTTACTTTTGCAAAGCCATTTCAAGTAGCTTTTATCAACAGAACACTCATGCTCAACAACCCCCATGAAAATTATAGAGTGACTATTTGAAGGCTTACAAGGGTTGGAAGAAATGTATGGATGGTTGCCATAGTGGATGAAAATTCTACGAGATTTGCCTATGGGTGAAAGTTTAACATTTGAATAAACCTCAAGAAACTTCTCTTTAGAACTCTCCGATATACAGAGATCTCATAGAAGATCATGGATACGACATGTTTTGACTCCTCCATCTAGCCATTTCGTTGCCACTTGAATCAAGCTTCGATCTATGAGTTCCTCTAAGTAGTCTTCAGCAACATCCTCTATATTTCTGTTCCCAATTTGTTGCCTCACTGGTATCTCAAAGTGAGGTGGGTAGATACCAAAATATAGAAAGCATGGTTTTAAGCGTTGGGGTAATTGATTGTAGCTTAGAGCAAATATGTTTATCAAACTTGGTCTATCCTTAGTCAGATGCGAATTGACACAGCCGATATATTTTGACCATGTTTGATGTGTTTTCTCCTCATTTACCAAAAGACCTCCCAATACCACAATAGCAAGTGGTATTTCATGGCAACTTTTCACAAGTTGCCTCCCTAGAGTTTCTAGTTCTAGAGGACATGTACCTCCCCCAAACACCTTTTTAGAGAAGAGCTCCCAACTTTTATCCTTATCAAGAATTGGGAGTTCTTAAGGGGGAACAGGAGGAACACTGTTATTAGCAGTAATTGCATGTATTGCTACATCTTTTACTCGGCTAGTGATCAATATTCTACTCTCATTTGAGTTATTTAAAAAGGCAGTACTTACCATGTTCAATACATCAGTTTCCCAGATGTCGTCCATGAAAAGTAAGTACCTCTTGTCTTCCAAGCTTTCTGTTGGTGCAAAATACAATGATAATAGAAATAATACAAAGAGAAACTGAATAATACTTCTGAATTTTATTAATTTAAAGAGAGAAATTACACAACACTATTTGGACTGAGGCGCGGCACTCGCTCTCTTTAAGGAGATTCAAGCCCTTAGTTGGCTAAACTTTGTAACCGGTGCAGACCTTCTCTGACTTGTCTCCCCCAGGATACAACAGCCCAACAAGTGTCGTATGGCTAGAACAACTTCTTCACAAAGTGTTCAAGCCCAAAGCTCCACCAGAAAGAACACCCTCCTTTGACAAGAATCTCTCTATTTTTTGTGTGTATATTGTATTTGTAGTAACTTGGATTGAGTCTGAATGAGACTATTTATAGGCTCAATGGGCCTCACGAAATTATTACCCAATTTATTCTGATTAATTAGGTCCATTATTCTGATGTAGTGGGTGTTACAAGATTAATTGTTGGATATTAATCTGATGGGCTGGAGTTACACAATTAATGGTCTAATAAGGAGTTTCTGAAGAATGAAAAGGCCCAAACGGATAGTCCATTAAGTGGGTTAATGGCTCTTTATTTTCCATAGTAAAAATTGAGTATTAATTCGGGCCATTTACTCACTAACGGATATGGTAATTGCTCTGAATGGGCTGTCAAGTAGGAGGATCCAAGAGGCTGATTTATTTCCAATTTTGATACCTCCACTCTTCACCTCCCCCTTGCGCACGTATCTAGCCCAATATCTGAGTCAATACATTTTAGCCCATTAATCACCACAATTAAAAAGAATAAAATAGTCTCTCTCCTTTTCAATGTGGGATTAAATATTTTCACTAACTCCTCATCTTCTATATTCACTCTCACATCTTTACATTTATGTTATTACATTTATTCATTTTATTTATTTAATATTAAAATGCTCCAACAATCCCCCACTCATTTTAATATTAAATTTTTAGTTAAAGAGAGATTACCAGGCAAACACAGGTCACTATGCATCATGAAGGTGTGCTCTGCATTGAACCTTCACTTAGTAAAACAGCGATCTCAACTCCAGAGTCGTAGTGGTCTCCGACTTGAACTAGGACTGCTTTAGGGAAATTAAGCGTCACTGCTTACACATAACAACCCAGGTGTTGACATGAGCTTTTATAGCTAGCACTTTACGGCCGTGTGCTGATCCCGGTTTCATAAGTGTATTTGAGATTAAGTCCAAATCTCATAGGGAGCGGCCCCACCCCCACACTCACATAGGTGAAATTTGTCAAGGGTGCTCCTGTAATTCTGACACCCCACTCATACGAGCTACAAATTTCATTAAGAGTTTTTTACTCGACCTCTTCACATTACAGGATAAATGCACTTACATCATAGGGATGAACAATTAAATAATTATTTACAAAATAAATAATTAAAAATTAAATAAAATTGTGCATTTCTTACGACCATCATATGATTCGTTTTTCCCATTGAACCCAATTCTCAGGATCTCTGGTCCTTGGGTTGGGTATCCTCATACATGGCTCATAATTCTATGGACTTTAGTCCCATCCCTCTCGATGTATTCTAGACTCTATCTTTTGCCAAGGCCTTGGTAAATGGATCTGCAAGATTATCATTAGATTTAATATAATCCACAGTTATGATGCCACCACTCAAATAAGATCGCACGGTACTGTGCTTTCTTCTTATAGGTCTGGATTTACCGTTATAGTAACGGTTTTTAACTCTACCAATTGCAGCAGTGCTATCACAATGAATTAATATAGGTGGAATTGGCTTTTCCATAGTGGAATTTCAAATAACAAATCTCTAAGCCAATTTGCCTCTTCACTAGCTGAAGCTAATGCTATTAATTCAGCTTCCATTGTTGAATTAGCAATTATTGTTTGCTTTTTAGATTTTCAACAAATAGCACCACTACCTAAGGTAAAAATATAACCAGTGGTAGAGAGAGAATCACCTGACAAAGTATTCTAATCGGTATCACTAAAACCTTCAATCACAGCAGGGTACTTTTTATATAATAAGCCATAGTTTTTGGTACCAATTAAATATCTCATGACTCGCTCAATAGCTAGCCAATGATCTTTACTAGGCTTGCTAGTAAATCTGCTAAGCATTCCTACTGCATATGCAATGTCAGGCCTAGTACAATCAGTAGCATAACGCAAACTACCAATGATACTAGCATAATCCTTTTGATTAAAAATCTCATCATCATTATTCACGGGAAATAAATGAACACTAGAATCAAAAGGAGTAGCTACACTTTTGTGATCATGAAAATTATATTTTCTCAATATTTTCTCAACATAATGTGATTGATCAAGATATATTCCATCACGTACTTTTGTAATTTTCATGCCCAAAATAAAATTAGCCTCACCAAGATCTTTCATATCAAAATGGCTTTTAAGCATATTTTTTGTCTCATTTATAACATGCATATTTGAGCCAAAAATCAACATATCATCCACATAGAGGCTAATAATAGCATGTAGATTATTCCATGATTTAGAATAAATACATTTATCACATTCATTTGATTTATAACCATTCTCAATCATGCAGGAATCAAACTTTTCATGCCATTGCTTAGGTGCTTGTTTTAAGCCATATAGGGATTTAGTTAGCTTACATACCTTGCTTTCTTGTCTAGGCTCTACAAAGCCTTCGGGTTGATCCATATAAATCTCTTCCTCTAGGTCCCCATTTAGAAAAGCTGTTTTTACATCCATTTGATGAATTTTCAAATCAAAAATTGCAGCAATAGCAATTAACAATCTAATAGATGTAATTCTTGTTACCGGAGAAAAAGTATCAAAGAAATCAAGATCAACTTTTTGTTTAAAGCCTTTTGCAACAAGTCTAGCTTTAAACTTATCTATTGATCCATCCGGTTTCAACTTTTTTCTAAGGACCCATTTACAACCTATGGTCTTACAACCCGGTGGAAGATCTACTAATTTCCAAGTTCTATTAGAAATTAGAGATTCCATCTCATCATTTACAGCCTCTTTCCAAAATATAGCATCAGGTGATGTTAAAGCCTCTTTTAAATTTTGGGGATTTTCCTCAATGTTAAAAACATAATAATCAGGACCAAAATCCTTTTCAACTCTAGCTCTTTTACTCCTTCTAGGTTCCATTTCTAAATTTTCTTGACTTTGTAAATGTGAAGTAGAAGAACTAGGTTGTGACAAAATATTTTCTTCACCCCCACTATTTTTCAATTTAAAAGGAAATTTTTCTTCATGAAAAATTGCATCACCAGATTCAAAAATTATTTTGTTTTCAAGATCAAAAAATCTATAGGCTGTACTATTAATTGCATAACCAAGAAAAGCACAGGTAGTAGCTCTAATTCCCAATTTAGGCATTTTAGGGTCAGTAAGCCTTACATAAGCAAGACAACCCCATACTCTCAAATATCCCAAATTTGGTTTATGTCCTTTCCACATCTCAAAAGGTGTGGTGTGTGACTTTTTATGTGGCACCCTATTCAAAACATGACATGCAGTTAAAATAGCTTCACCCCAAAAATGCAAAGGTGCACCAGATTCAATTAACAAGGCATTTATTAACTCAATTAGAGTTCTATTTTTCCTTTCAGCCACACCATTAGAAGCGGGTGAATATGGTGCAGTAGTTTCATGGATAATTCCCAAAGACTGAACAAATGAGTTGAATGCACTTGATTCATACTCACGGCCTCTATCACTTCTTATTCTTTTTATTTTTCTACCGAATTGATTTTCAACTTCTTTTAAAAAATCTTGAAATTTTTCAAAAGCATCACTTTTATTTTTCAACAAATAAATAGTTGTATATTTTGAGAAATCATCAATAAAAGTGATAATATATCTATTTCCTCCACGAGTTAAAATTCCCTCAAATTCACATAAATCAGAGTGAATTAACTCAAGCAATTCGGTATTTCTTACAACATTTTTATGAGGCCTTTTTGTAATCTTAGCTTGACTACAAGTTTCACATTTTTCAAAATCTTTTGACAGTCTTGGAATTAATCCTAAACTACTCATGATTCCCACATATCTACTATTTATATGACACAAACGAGCATGCCAAAAATTAATAGAAGAAAGCATATAAACTGAACTGGTAGATGCTTTATTATTCTCAATATTCAATTTAAACATTCCATCACAAGCATAACCCTTGCCCACAAATAATCCCTTTTTAGTGATTACATAATTATCAGATTCCATAGTTTGCTTGAAGCCAGCCTTGTTAGGCAAAAAACTTGACATCAAATTCTTCCTCATGGACGGAGTATAAAGAACATCTTTCAATGTTAGCACGCGTCCAGAAGTGAATTTCAATTCAACCTCACCACTCCCAAGAACCTTGGTTTTGCTAGAGTCACCAAGCATAACAGTTTTTTCTTCTTCAAAAGGAGTGTACAACTTGAACCAATTTTTGTCATAGCAGACGTGCCTATTAGCACCAGAATCTGCCCACCACCCTTCAACATATTGCACCATATTAATGTCTGTAATCATAGCCACTAAAGGCTCTTCGGTTACGTTAGCCTGCGGGACAGATTCACGTTTCCGAAATTTGCAAAATCGAGCAATATGCCCACTCTTGCCACAGACAAAACAGGATCTATTAAATTGATCTTGTGAAGGGGGTCCTTGGTTCTTATTGTAATTTTTATTCGGGTTTTCCCTTCCTTGAGGTCTATTATTATTTTTAAAGGCTCTCTTTTTAGGCTTCAATTGACTATTTCTAGGAAAATGATTTTTAGGCATATTATTATTGGCTGAAATAAGGTTTACCTTTGTGGTGGAATTACCATTGCTCTCTTGTGTCATGAGTGCATCTTGTCCTCTAGCCTCCTCCTCCACACGGATGCGTGTGATCAAAGTCTCCAAGGATGTCTCCTTTTGTTTGTGCCGCAAAGTCTTTTGGAACTCCCTCCAAGATTGTGGTAGTTTGTCAATTATGCCAGCTACCACCAAATTGTCTCCAATCTTTATGCCTTCGGATCTCAATTCTGCCACAATCATTTGGAAGTCTTGTGCTTGATCCACCACTGATTTTCCATCCACCATTTGGTAACGGAAAAATTTGCTAGCAGCATACTTCTTTGCACCTGCCTCCTCGGTATCATACTTGCTTTGTAAAGCTTTCCAAGTTTTCTTAGCAGAATTGTAAGTTGTATCATAATAATCATAGAAATGATCGGCAAGACAATTCAATAGATAAGAGCGACAGTTATACTCATCTTTTGTATACTTATCTATTTTTTCTTGATGGAGAACATATTCTTCATCACTCATCTCATCGGTAGGAACTTTTGATGGATTCTTGTCAGTGAGGATGTAGGAGACTTTGAGAAGGCTCAAGTAGAAGAGGACCTTTCCTTTCCACCTCTTGAAGTGGGCTCCCTTAAAGCGAAAGGGCTTGTTAAGATCTCCAACAGGCTCATTTGGTTTCTCTTATGTAGGCTCCATGTGTTTGAATCTCCTTAAAATTGTTGGTGCAAAATACAATGATAATAGAAATAATACAAAGAGAAACTGAATAATACTTCTGAATTTTATTAATTTAAAGAGAGAAATTACACAACACTATTTGGACTGAGGCGCGGCACTCGCTCTCTTTAAGGAGATTCAAGCCCTTAGTTGGCTAAACTTTGTAACCGGTGCAGACCTTCTCTGACTTGTCTCCCCCAAGATACAACAGCCCAACAAGTGTCGTATGGCTAGAACAACTTCTGCACAAAGTGTTCAAGCCCAAAGCTCCACCAGAAAGAACACCCTCCTTTGACAAGAATCTCTCTATTTTTTGTGTGTATATTGTATTTGTAGTAACTTGGATTGAGTCTGAATGAGACTATTTATAGGCTCAATGGGCCTCACGAAATTATTACCCAATTTATTCTGATTAATTAAGTCCATTATTCTGATGTAGTGGGTGTTACAAGATTAATTGTTGGATATTAATCTGATGGGCTGGAGTTACACAATTAATGGTCTGATAAGGAGTTTCTGAAGAATGAAAAGGCCCAAACGGATAGTCCATTAAGTGGGTTAATGGCTCTTTATTTTCCATAGTAAAAATGGAGTATTAATTCCAAGAGGCTGATTTATTTCCAATTTTGATACCTCCACTCTTCACCTCCCCCTTGCGCACGTATCTAACCCAATATCTGAGTCAATACATTTTAGCCCATTAATCACCACAATTAAAAAGAATAAAATAGTCTCTCTCCTTTTCAATGTGGGATTAAACATTTTCACTAACTCCTCATCTTCTATATTCACTCTCACATCTTTACATTTATGTTATTACATTTATTCATTTTATTTATTTAATATTAAAATGCTCCAACACTTTCAAGCAGCACACTCTTCAATTCTTCATCTGTCATATCTTGCAATTTAACACCATTCTTCTTGTAAAAATCATGCATTAAATCCACCAACGAATTTTTCAAATCACTGTGTTGCTCTTTTATGCCTTCCAAGAAATTAGACCATGCCTTTCTAAATTCTTCATCATTCATTTCCTTGATATGTTTCAAGTTTTCGATTATTGTCCCTTTCAGTTTATCCTTATTCAAGCTATACATCACGTCCAAACTGTGGAGTAATTCTTCTTCCAAATCAGCTTTCAACATCACTCTTGGCAGTGGTGTCAGTTGCTGCAAAATTTCGAGCAACAGATCTCTGAATATATATTGTTGAGAGACAGTAACCCATCCACGGAAATCAAAGTGACTCTTGACATCATTGTTGTCGTAGATCATTTTAGCAAGGATGGTCTTACCTGTACCACCCACGCCAATGATTGAAACGACATTTCGTTGCAAACTCCCTTCAATAAGCTGCTTCACCAAAGCCTTTGTGTGATGATCAAAGTTCACCAACTGATCTTCCTCTACACATCTCCTGCGCCCATGCAGTATCTCTTCCGCTTCTGCAACCCTCCAGATGATTCAACTATCTTTATGCCATACTTGCTCCTGTTGTCATAAATTTCCTTGATGACATTCGTGATGCTTTCTATCTTGTTTGAGACCCTGTGAAATGAGATTGCTCGATCACTGGAATGGATAAACGTCTTCAGCTTGCTTCTTATCCTGTGCTTTGTCACTGTCATGATGATAAATGTATCAATAACATTCTCAGCCTCATAGGCTACGTCCTTGATTTGGCGTACGACCCGCTTCACCAACTCATTATCATGTTGATACCTCTCAGTATTTTGCAGGAAGTCATTAATCAGAGAAAGCTCATTCTGAAGAAACCTGAGTTGATCCTGTGATCCACCTAGAGATTTTGATTCTTGGTTCAAGAACTGTGTCAGGTTGTCCAACAGGAAAGAGGAAACATTGTCTGCCATGTTTGCTTAATTATTCTCCTCCCTCGTGGGTAAATCACTAAAACTTGTACAATAATTACAGATTTTTTTTCACAGCAGGAGATGGATTGTTGGGAAGGGAAAATCCTGAACTGATGCGTGGGTTTGGGCTTCGCACCCGCGTCCAATACCAGGATAAGGATACTGGTGGGATACGAGTACAAACGTACCCAGAGCGTACCAGATTAAAAAAAAAAAATTTATTCCAGTTACGACCGGATACGGTCACAACATGGCGGGTAGCCGGAGGACACGGGAGAAGAAAAGAGAAAGAAATAAAAAGAAAAATATGTAGATCTTGACACCTGGAAAATTTTCTAGCTAGGAAATGAGGAGATGTGAGGAAACTCTGTGACCGTGACACTGTTTGTGGCGTTAATGAGAATACTATGAGGTACAGTGAGTGGAGAAATAGAGAAGATTGTCAGGACTCAGGAAGAGAGAGAGAGAGAGAAGGGAGAACGTGTGGCCGAGTAGACTTCATTGGGAAGTCAAGAAGATAAGGCATTGGCAAGTTAAAAAATGTTTGGAGGATAAAAAAGTTAGAGAGATTAAAAAATAAAAAAAGGTAAAATATAGAGAGCACCAAGCACTTTTAATAAGTTAAAGAGATTTTTTTTTTTTTTTTGAGAAAGAAGTTAAAAAGAGATTTAAAAATGTTTATTGGAAGTTTGAAACCCAATATTTAGGATATTCTTTTTGAGATAGGATATTTAGTACTGAGCAATTCTAGTGCACTGTTTTGTATTAAATTTAGGGCAGTTTGGTATAGTAGTTTAAGCATCATTTTTCAGTTTTTAAACAATATTACATGTATTTCTACACAGTTTTTACCCACACATATTTTCAGAAAATACAAACAACGTTATTAGAACAACGTTACCAAATGACCCCTTAGTGTTTGGGATGGACATTTTAACTTTTAAGTGGGAAAGGCTGACGATTGTTTTTTTTTTTTTTTAAATTTAGAATACTAAGTATTTTTAACACAAGTAGTGAGAGGGAATAAGGTTTTATAGAAACTAATAGTGGTATATATTCAAAATGGTCTAATTCTTTAAAACATTTTAAATCCTAAAAGGCAGCTACTTAGTTCTAAAATGTTGCCACTTTTTTTTTTATAGAGAATTTCAACCTATTGCGTCTGCTCTTAATGATAACTCTTTATCACTAGACTAAGACATCAATTGGTTTTTTTTTTTTTTTTTGAGAGAGAGAGAGAGATAAATACTTTACTATTTGAGCTAATTAGAACTTACGAAAAAAATATTAAAATGTAGCCACTTAGTGGTTAGTACACATCCATAACAAAAGTTTGAATGCCAAAAAAAAAAAAAAATAGTATTTTTTTTTTATGTGAAAGCCTCTTAAGTTGTCAAGTTTTTTTAGTCCTAAAATTTCACTTAGTACACATCTATTAAAAAAAATAATTTCAAATGCCTAAAAAATCAAAAACCAAAAACTTAAATAATTTTAATTTTTTTTCATTTTTTTTTTTATATGGGAAAGGCTCTCTCACATGAGCAATAATATCATTTAATTAAAAAAAAAAAAAAAGTAGTAGTGAAAGGCAAAACAATTGTTAGAGATAATTAATTTCATATGAAAGAGATGTGATTGAGAAGAATAACGCTAAACTGTAAAAGTTTCAACATAGAATTACACAAATTGTTAAATATAAACATAGGTAGGATAATTTTTTTTTATATACAAAAAAGTCTTAAACAACCACAATTTTTTAGAAATTAGCCATAATCAACTATGAGTAGATTATTAAACAGCCACTTGATAGATGACTACCACTTTATTATAAAAGCCTTGAATCATGCAAATGCAATGACACAATCTCTCAACCAAACTCAATGTGACCCAAGAAAAAAAGAGACAAAAAATATAGAAAAAAGAGTAAGGAGTAAATATAAGAAAAACAGTTGTTTAGGTACATTTCTTTTACACCCATTTTTGTTTAAATACCACCTATTTATATTCGAACATCACCAACAAATTACTGAGCTTCTGTAAATATTTTTGCCTATTATTATGCTAGCCCACAACTATTCTTCTTTCCACCACAAAATTGGGCTACAGATATAAAACGTTATAAGACCCAATATTTTTGTAAAACCTATAATTTAGACTCATCCCCAAATTATTTATTTTATTGAGCGAGTTAAAATGTCATTCTTTTTAAAGTCCAAGAATACTTATGCTTGACAATATTTGTAAAGCTCATGATTCAAATCCATGTCAAAACAATTTTATCAATGGAATTCAAATCTATAATCAAAGCCCATTGTTCAATCTCATGACAAATTATTTATCAAAAAGCACAATTCTCACTGGCAATATCAAAAACCTCAGTTCCCATTGGCAATATCAAAAAACCCAATTCTCACTAGCAACATTAAAAAACCCAATTCTCATTGGCAACATTAAAAGCTCAGTTCTCACTGGTCATATCAAAAAACCCTAGTTCTTACTAGCAATATCAAAAAGTTCAATTCTCATTGGCAACATTAAAAGCCCAGTTCTCACTAGCAACATCAAAAAGACCAATTTTCATTGGCAACATTAAAAGCCTAGTTTTCACTGACAATATCAAAAAACCTGATTCTCGTTGGTATTATTTAGTGAAAAAATCCAATATTGTTAATACTTGAGAAATACCATATGATTAAATTACCTGTGCCCATAACCATAATTGTTTTAAAAAGCTTGAATACTCATATGTTTCCATGCTCTCGAGAAATTATGATTATTTGATTCTATGGTCACCATTCATAATTCTATGATAATTCATCCTACAAGCTCATCATTTAAATTATGACAAGAGTATTGGGAACCATAAACATTACTTATGATATGAAATTCCTCATTTCAAAATAGTAAATATTATTTGCAAAGCATTTTGAAATATTTAAAAGCTCATGCTAGTATTTTAAATATTAAAATTCATTGCCCAAAGATGCATTACAAATATCTATCAAAACCCAAACTACATTGAATATCCACTAACAATAAAAGTCCATGAGGGATGAAAACCGATGGCAATGTGCATCATTGATGTCCATTTTTTAGGTCCAAATATGTGATAAAAAAGAACAAGCCCAAGTGAAAAGGGGCATAAGCACAGCCCAGCCAGAAGGTCCAGCGCGTGTGAACAAGTCCAATCCAAAGATCCAGCCAAGGCAGAGGACTGAACCAGCCAGCCAGCTTCCTTCTTGTTCATTCTTGACCAAGGTTCAGCTAGAGACAACCAAATCTCTAAGAAGGAGCTAAGGGCTATCCTATCAACTTTCTGCCACTGCCCCCACCACGTGCACAGTGTTCAAAGGTTGTATTAGTAGCTAAATTCTAATGGGTAATGGGATTTCATCATCTTCCTCAAAGCTCTATCTCTAGCGGAACGAAGCCATAACCAAGTTACTTAAATCTCAACAAGTCAATTCTATAAATGCCAAAAATGTTCAAGAATTAGTTCATGTGCCAAGTCCATGAATCCTAAAGGAGAAAGTTTGGAAAAATGTGGATTGGAGGGGATAAAGGGAGCTCCAATGGAATCCTTTGAATTGGGCTTAAACTTTGACTCCTAGCTTGAGGTGTTGAATCCTACTTCCTAAGGTCCAAATCTTAGTTGCAGCAACAAAATTCTTCCTTAATACCTGCCTTAATCCTATTGGTTGAACACAACATCAAAAACCTTAGCATATAATGCAAGATTATCCAAATATTCACCCATGTGTCATATTTGCCAAAGAAGGAAGGCAGCCCCAAAAGAAAATAAGCCATTTATAGCCAAATCTTAGGATGAGCAGTCAGCCATTCTGCCTCTTGACCAACCCTACTTTTTTGGATTCTTGCTAATCACCCCCCTAAGCTCCACTATGAAATGGTAATCACATCAGCCTCACAAACACACACTGAAACCCCACTAAAAATTCTATTATTCTTGTTACTTTGCCATATTTTAGCTTGTAGTTTAACTCTCCCCAACTCATAAATCACCCCTCTTAGCCCACACTTAGTCTCAAACATTCATTTTCTCTTTTTTGCATATGCTAAGTTCATAAATGCTTCCTAATCAGCCATAAACAACCCTCTTCCCCATTAAAGACTTAGTTTTAGCATTATTTCCACCATCCAATTACAAGCTTACACATACTCACTCAAAACAACCCTTACTACTCCACTCATACCCCACATGCATATTCCAAAAGAATCTTGGTTCAATATTTGTTGCACTAAACTGGAATCACTCTCTCGCTTCACACCATGCCAAATAACCCCTTTCTTCTCACCATGGAGCTATTGATCTTTACTTTTTGTTTTTCTATTGAATGATATAATGTGTTTGTAACAATGGAATGTTTTCCTTATATTGATGTAGTAGTAGCAGAAAGTACCATAGACCCTTTTGACCAAGACACACAAGGACTGCTTGAAGTGAACACCTGCTTAAATTTGTTCAATAATTGACTACTGGACTCTAAGTTTAATTTTACCCTACTGTTGGGGAATTTTATTTTCTAGCATTGTTATAACAAGACCACTAATCCATTAATTAACCATTATGAAGTGTTTTATTGGGTCTTAATGTTATTCTTGCTAAAGTGCAACATTTATTTCTTGTTTGGATAGGCTTATCACTACACTGAAAGCCTTTGGGATCATCTTAGAGCCCAACGTTGAGTTTTGGCTTGGCCTCCCCATGTTTCATTAGAGAATATCAATTTCCACCTCACCAACAGCAATCATTAAATAGGAGGCAATCGTTTAATAGGAATTGTGTACTTAAAAAATGCTTAATAGACAACAGTTTAATAGCAAACGTTAAAAAATGCTTAAAACATTTAATAGGAATCGTATACTTAAGTGGGTTTTTGTTTAAGATTCTAATACCACCACTATAAAAATAAACGCAGTCTTGTAATAGTCCCAAGAAAAAGAAAAAGAAAAAGTCTTACAAATAATAAATATCAAAACTTGATAACGTTTAAAATAACATAGTTCTAAGACTTCTAACAGAGAACAAATACCATCACTGTTGAAAACATGATATGAATGCTTTATGTTTTGACAACTTTAGAAATGAATAGCAAAAGTAACGTACCAATAGTCAACAAAAACTGAGAGTACCTGAGGAAGAAACAAATACAAATTAGATGGAGGTGAGTTTGAAAACCAACTTAAGTGTGGTCCTATTTTGTAGATAGTATTTTACGTAGGAGTTAAAGAAGTATTTTTACCAGGTTTGCCTCTACTTAAACGTAGAGTGTAGGGGTATTTTAGACATGTGAAATAACCAACACAAATAGAGGAAGCCACTTAAATAGTAGTATAAATAGATATAAATTAAATATTAGTATAGATAGGAAGATTATATAAAAAAATTAAAACAAAAACTTTGTAAAAAAAGAAAAATCCTTTTCTCATTAAAAAAAAAGAACTCTTAAAATATGAACATTTATTTGTTATTTACCTACCTAAAAACTACATTTCAATAACCTCCTCTCTCTCTCTCACAAATTGAAATAAAAAGAAAAAGGCTAAAATGTAAAACTCACCTTCTAAGTGTCAAAATTTTTATTTCAATCATTTAAGTTTGCATTTTGTCATTTTAGTCTATTAGATTCTAAAGATTTAGGAATTTATGTATTTAGAACTCTAATTTGTATTGTTGGCAAACCATGATCAAAACAAGTAATTTAGTCTTGTTTAGACTTGCTCAAAATTGTATCTTTTATGTAAAGTTGGAACAAGGTGATGTAGGAATTAATATGCTTCTCGGACTAGTTCGATCGATCGAAGCTTAGGCTCGATCAATCGAAAATCAGGTCAGATGTATTTTTTCTGTAGAATTCCAACTCAGCTCTAACTCCTAAAACGTTTAGGGTTTTATGTTTTTTCCCTAGGTATATAAGGTAAACCCTAGCCACGTTTTAGAGGTTGCTCATATTGCTGTTTTGTGTAAATCTCATGTGAGATCTAGAGGACATTTCCTTTACACAAAACTTAGGGTTTTCAAGGAGGAGATGTTATCTACACCTTGATGATCAACTCAGTTGCTGACATTGGTCCGTGGTCTCGGAGCTTGCACGTGGTCGTGTCAGTAAGTTCTACTAGTGAGTAGCAATAAGAAGTCGAGCGTGGGGGCTTGTAAGTCTTATTGTATGAACTTCGATTCTTTCAAGATAGTGGATTCAAGTTTACCTTGAGGATAGCTAGGTCAAATCCTCCCCAGGTTTTTACCGTGTGGTTTCTTAGGTCATCATATCATTATGTTATTTACTTTTTCCGCTGCTATATACTTGATATGATTGTTTGATTGTGATAACTTAGATTTGCATAATTTGACTAAGTTAATCACTTGGCTAATTATCTAGGTTAATCTGATTGGGTTAAGGGGTCTAAAAACCATTCAAGTAGTATTAGAGTGGGTAGCTCTCTGTTTGAGATCTTTTGATCTTTGAGCTGATCCTTAACCCCCGTTGTCATGGAACACGAACACTCTCTGGTTGTTCCTCCTCACTTTGATGGGAATAATTATGCTTATTGGAAAGTAATGATGAAAGCATTCCTGAAATCAATTGATGAAAGAGTCTGGAACTCCGTTGAATACGGATGGGAGAAGCCCACTACTCCTGTGAGTGAGTGGCAAACTTCTCAAAAAGAAGCAACTGGGTTCAATAGCAAAGCTATGAATGCCATCTTTAACGCTGTTTCTATGGAGGAATTTAAGAGAATCTCTAATGTTGAGGTTGCTCACACTGCTTGGAAAATCCTCCAAACTATGTATGAAGGCACTAAGGCAGTTAAAATTAATAAGTTGCAGCTATTAACTTTCTAGATTTGAAAGCATTAGGATGTCTGATGATGAATCTTTTGATGAATTCTATGCTAAACTGAATGATATTGTTAATTCTGCATATAATCTGGGTGAAATCTATGATCAACCTAAAATTGTTAGGAAGATCCTTAGATCCTTGACTGAGGACTTTAAAACCAAAGTGACTGCCATCACTGAGAGCAAGGATGTGGACTCCATCCCTATTGATGAACTTGTAGGATCTCTTCAGTCTATGAGTTAGACCTACCTAAAACTAACAAATCCAAATCAATGGCTCTTAAGTCTGTTGATGATGTTGATGTTGGTGGATTTGATGATGAGCTCTCTGCTACAGAGATTGCTTACCTTGCCAAGAACTTTAGAAACTTTCTTAGGAATAATAACAGAAAGGCAAGAGGTACAAACACTGTTGAACCTAGAAACTTTAGGAAGAATGATCCTACTAAGGTTAATTACAATGAAAAACCTAGAGAAAAAGTTAGTCAATCTTCAAACAATTCTATGGGTCCTCAGTGTTTTGGATGTCAAGGGTATGGTCACATGAAATCTGAATGTCCCACATACTTGAGGTCTAAAGGGAAGGCTATGGCTATAACCCTTAGTGATAATGAAGTTTCTGATGATGAGTCTGGATGTAACGAGGATGGAAACTTCATTGCTTTTACTGCTACTGCTGTAGTCAATGAAAGTGTATCTGTTGAAGAGAACCCTTCTGATGGGGAACTCTCTGAGGATGTAGATCTTCAAAAAGCCTACAATAAACTTTGCAAAGTTGCTGTAAAGGATGCCATGAATGTTGAATTAGGCTTAAAGAAAATTGTGTCTCTTGAGCTTAAAAAGAAAATTTTGCTTGTTAACTTGTTTGATGCTAATGAACTTTTGAACAATGTAAAAACTGAGAATATGCTCTTGCTTGATAAAGTAAAATCTTTGGAACATGATTTATCTGTTGCTAGATCTGCTAGTTCTACACTTGATCAAATGCTGAGTGTTCAAAAGGCTCTTTTAGACAAATCTGGATTACATTTTGTTGAAAGCATCTTTGTGTCTGCACCCCATTCCACAAACTTTGTTCCTTCTTCTTCCTCTGAACCCCCTATGAGTGAGGTTGTGAGTGAGACAGTCAAACCTATAGAGGTCACACCTCCTAGGAAGATTAGGGTTGATCTGAAAGAGTCTAAACCTAAGGAGTCTACCCTTTCTAAAGACAAGATGCATGGTAAGCCTGTTTGGGTTTGTCATTATTGTGGAAAGTCTGGACACATTCGTCCAAATTGTTATAAACTGCAAGCAGCTAAGCGAGCAAATAAGCCAAAAGTGTCTGTGCCTCAAGCACAAGATCCTATGGCACTTATTGGTGAATTGGTAAAGGCTCTAAAACTTTATCCCAATCCTGGAGTTGGAAATCACTCTAATGTGAATAAGAACTCCAATGCTCATAATGCATCTAAAAGGTTTTGGATGCAAAAGACTCGATCTAATTGAGTCTTTCTGACATGGTCCTTGTGCTTCATTACTTTATCCTTTGTGACCTTTATTCTTTGGTTTCTTTTACCTTTTTGTTTCTAGGATTTGCATTGCATAACATTCATGCATTTCATTCTATGATTTTTTTTAAAAAAAAATAGAAATAAATAAATAAATAAGGAAAAGGAAGCAAATTGCGTTTTGTATTTACTCTCTTAGTTTTTGAAAACAAGGTTGGTCAATTTATTTTTCACATAACATGTCTTTGTAACTTGTTTAGCTTTGATGAGCTTATTTATCACACTTGACTAGTTGAAACTTTGTAGTGCATGTTGTGTGCGAAAGATGTTTATGGTGTTTATCACTTTGTCTTAATCTTGATGTCACATGTTATTTGACTGTCGGACTTGATTCTTTTGAGAAAGGCATAAATAACCATCTCACCACTGTTCACTAGCCAATCATGAATACGTTAGTGCATATCATAAGAATCTGTGCTCGAGAAAATGTAGCACGTGCACAAAAAGAACATAAGGTGTAGCCTCGGTTTAATTGCTTAATGCTTAAAATTGGTGTGTACTATTAGGCTTGATGCCAAATCACATAATTAAAATTGGTGTGTACATTATCCCGGCTTTTAATAAGTTTCTGAACAACTAAAATCTATGTGTACAATATGAGGCAAAATTCAAGAAACTTACATAATTGCAAGCTTATGTTCTAGGAGATGTGGGAGTTATATGATGTAACTCTTTAGGTGATAGTCTCTTTTGAATTCTATGTGATGGATTTTGTAGATTTTGTGGTTGATTTCTATTCACATATCACCTCACATGTATCTCAAGCTTTTGCTAGTTGCACACACTACACAAGTTACTCTTGGCTAAACATTGTACATGTTATTGTGTGTGTTTTTGGTCTGACCAACCAAGTTTGAAAAATACTTTGAGTTTTATGCAAAACTGATTTGTTGTTTGAGGATTAAAAAGGGAGATTGTTTGAAATCTAAATCTTTGGGAGAATTGGGTCTAATCTTGGGATTTTGAAAAAAAATTCATCTCAAACTCATGCATCTCATACTCATTTTTCAATGCTTTGACGAGAGTTGCATCAAAATTCTGTTGTTTTTTCAAAAACTCATTTTTTTAACAATTTCGATCGATTGAACCTGTTTTTCAATCAATCAAAATTGCGATTAAAAATTCCTGTGAGCCTCTGTCTGTTTCAATTGATCGAAACTGTTTTTCGATCAATTGAATATCGTGAATAAGGTTTTTACAAAATCTAGGTTTGACTCATTCAAAACACTTTTTCAAAAGTTTTCAACTTTTCTCTCTCTCTCCGACTCGGCAAAGCACAATCACCAATTTTTTGTCGTTTTCCTCCCAAATTTTTGCAAGGTTTTTCTCTCCCATCACCTGTAAGACCTTTATACCCTTTCTTTTGCATTGTTTTTCATGTTTTCATGCATTATTTCATGGTATTTGGGTACATTTTTGGACTATGCATAAATTGGGATTTTTGTTTATTCAAGCCTTATTTTGTGAAATTGATCAATGGCTTTTGTTGCTATATGGATATATTCATGATCTATGATGGTTAATTTGATCAATTTGGGGTTTTGTGAAAAATTAAAATTTCTAGGGCTTGTATTGAATCCAAATTGGGGATTTTGTTCAATTGGGTTAAACTTGATGAAATTGATCATTCCTATCTGCTCTCTCTCATGTGTAATGGTCAATTCGTCAATTTATTTCAAAACATTCAAGTGGTTTTTCAAATTTTTTTGGGGTTTTTGTTAGAAACTCTATGCTCAAGCCAATTTTGTGAATTTGAACTTACAATTGAACCTAGTTTCACTGCATTAGAGCATGCATCATGACATTTAATTATTCATACATCATATAGATTTTTGTTCTATATTTGTTTGGTGCTAAACTGCAGTCTGCCCTTGGTTTTTCCTTTTTGTTTATTTTTTGGCTCTACTGTGTCCTTGTCCTTTCCTTAGCACCATGCCTAGGAAAACTAGAGCCCATAAGACTCCCTCCTCTTCTTCTGAGTCTCCATCTAGGAGTGAGTTGTTTAAGGATGCAAAATGCAAAGAGGCCTTTGATAAGTTGAACAGTAAAAGGAAAATATGGGCTAAGCATTTTGTTATCCTAGATGAGGTTGATCCAGCCATTAGGGCTAACTTTAAGAGTCGAGGTTGGTTGTCCTTGTTGGAGATAGATCATCCACCTTCGACTGCCCTCATTAGAGAGTTCTATTCGAACCTCTCTTGTCACGTCTATGATTCCAACACCCTAGTTAGGAGTTGGATACGAGGTGTTGAGTTCACTATTACCCCTAGGGTAGTGGCTGAGGCTCTTGGGGTCCCAGTCGTTGGGTAGCCTGACTATCCTTAGATGACGTCATGTCATACATCACTGGGTCTTCTATCCAGTGGGGTTCTGATCCTCGGATCACGTCCGCTGAGCTTCCTATGACTACCTATCTCTTTCTTAGGATAGCTTGTTATTCTTTGTGGCCTATCTCTCATCTCCACACTATCCCTATTGAGAGATGTGTGTTTCTATATGCCCTTGTCTCTAGTGCTTCTATTTCTTTTCCTCATCTGTTTCTTCGTTCTTTGAATTAGATTCATAGAAGTAGCGTTGTTGGTCACACTCTTGTCTATCCTATCTTCATTCATAGGATTTTGTTGTTTTTAGGTTTAGATGGCTTCCCCACGTCTGAGCCCGTTCATGTTACTGGTCCCATAGGTGCCTCTTTCCTTCGTCTGAGGGCTGCACATTTGAGGCCTCCTCGTGTTCAGTCTTCTGGAGTTGTACCCCTTCCTTCCTCTTCTACAGGTAATGCATAGGCTGAGGCGTCTGGTGCCGCTGCTACTGTTAATGCTAATGTTCCTCCACCGACTACTTCAGATGTTTTTGACATTCGACGTACGTTGGATCATGTCGTGACCATTCAGGCGGCTCAATGACAAGTTTTGGTGGACTTGCTCGATGAGGTTCGTGCTTTGCGTGCAGAATTGACGCATTTTAGACGGTCTCCTTCGCCACCTCTTTTTGATGATGGATTGTGATTGCCCTTTGGCATTTCGTCACAAAAAGGGCGAGTAGATTTGGGATTAGCCTGTAGAGTTTTTGTTGTTAGGGGGAGTTTTGTGTTTCTTTGGAGCCTATGGTGATTAGATTGTATCTAGGAGCAGTATCGTGTATTTACATTCTTTTGGCTCTAGATGTATTTTTGTTGGGTTTTTCATGTTACTTCCAGTTACATTTATTGTTTTATATGATTCTTGTGTTCACTGCTTATTGATTTATATTTATGAGCTATTCATTGATATACATCTTTATTTTGTGTTGTGTGGAAAATACAAGAATGGTTTATTTAAATGGGAGTTAACATTGTTTTCGATGTATCTGACTTAGGGGGAGAGTTAGTTTACATATTTGCTGTTTTACTGTTTTTCTGTCACACATGCGTTTATGTGTTTGTTGAGTATTTCAGGAAATACAGGTTGATTCATTTGAGTTGCTGTCTATACTTGCAACTAATTGATAGTAGTTAGGATTGGATTTGTTATATAAAGGGCTTTTATTTGTAAACTTTGAGCTTTAGTTTGTGTTTTGTCATGGATTGCCAAAGGGGGAGTTTGTTAGGTTCTAAAGATTTAGGAATTTATGTATTTAGAACTCTAATTTGTATTGTTGGAAAACCATGATCAAAACAGGTTATTTAGTCTTGTTTAGACTTGCTCAAAGTTGTATCTTTTATGTAAAGTTGGAACAAAGTGATGCAGGAATTAATATGCTTCTCGGCCTGGTTCGATCGATTGAAGCTTAGGCTCGATCTATCAAAAATCGGGTCAGATGCGTTTTTTCTGTAGAATTCCAACTCAGCCTTAACTCCTAAAACGTTTAGGGTTTTATGTTTTTGCCCTAGGTATATAAGGTAAACCCTAGCCACGTTTTAGAGGTTGCTTATATTGCTGTTTTGTGTAAATCTCGTGTGAGATATAGAGGACCTTTCCTTTACACAAAACTTAGGGTTTTCAAGGAAAAGATGTTATCTACACCTTGATGATCAACTCAGTTGCTGCCATTGGAGCTTAAAGAAAAACAAGCGTGGGTGCTTGTACTTGCTGGAGAATCCAAGAAAGAAGAAGTCCGTGGTCTTGGAGCTTGCACGTGGTCGTGTCAGTAAGTTCTACTAGTGGGTAGCAATAAGAAGTCGAGCGTGGGGGCTTGTAAGTCTTATTGTATGAACTTCGATTCTTTTAAGATAGTGGATTCAAGTTTACCTTGAGGATAGCTAGGTCAAATCCTCCCCAAGTTTTTACCATGTGGTTTCTTGGGTCATCATATCATTGTGTTATTTACTTTTTCCGCTGCTATATACTTGATATGATTGTTTGATTGTGATAACCTAGATTTGCATAATTTGACTAAGTTAATCACTTGGCTAATCATCTAAGTTAATCTGGTTGGGTTAGGGGGTCTAAAAACCATTCATAGTCCTTTAAGTTTCAATCTTTCTCAATTCAGTCCTCCATTAACATTCCATCCATTGTTGCCGTTAATGTCGTCGCCTAGCCTTGAATCAGAAAAAATGGCCGTCGGGCCTTCGTTCAACCACCCGCCGTAGTGACGCTCCCACGCTCGCGGGGCCCGTTGGAGGCCCCTCTCGATGATGGCGTGGTTTGCGCGGAGCTTCTAGTGCTCTCTCTCTCTTGGTGGAGGAAGGTATTTGAATACATTTGGAGGTATGGCAGGAATCTTGGCCAAATTTTTGGTGATTACCAAAGGTAAGTGAAGGCGCCACCAATTATTGGGTTTTTCTAAGGTGTGATTGGTCACCTATTTCTAGTTGATTTTATTACCAATCCTAGGCTAAGAAAAATGGCATTTTTCCTAATCTAATGTGAATGACAAAAAATCTTGATTCTTGAGTCCAGAAGCTTGGTTACGTGTGGGGAAGGTGTTAGGCAACCCACAACGACTGTCCAAGGACAATCATTTGTTTTGATAAAATTTTAATTTTTGGAGATTAGCAATAAAAAACATGATTTTGGCATTGGTTTTCGGGGCTTTGCATGCATGGGGGCTTTGAGGTTTGGATTTTGAATGGGCATGGTCCCAATCTATGCTTTCCTATAGCATTCCAGTAAAGTACCAGATTTTCGCGGTGAAAATTTGGCAACATGTCACCTTGCTTTTGCTGTGGAAATTAGGCATCACTTTGCCTTAGGTGACATCGACTATGACAATCACACCAGAAGGGGCGAGCAAGTATATATACATATACATATATCATGCACAATGCTAGCACACAAAGCAAGAAAGTAAATGCCTGCATCCCTAAAGCATGGCTCAAAACATAAGTGCAGGAAAGTAAACAGGGGTTGTCATACTCTAGAGATGAGGACAAATGGTACATGGCATGATATACTTAATACAACCCATCTAAGAGAGAGAGGAGGGAGGAAGGAAAGGGATATAAAAGAGTACATAACCAAATGGGAGAGGCTAGACCCCTAAATCTACTGAACATTGTTGCTTGGCTTATATCTACACGCTCGCATCTTTGCCCTTTTTGCTTGCACCTAGGAGACCGTGCCTTAGCTCCATACGTCCTCGTTCCATGTGTGTACATACAAAGGCAAAGACAAGAAACCAGCAGACAAGCAATGGAAGGAAAAAGATGCAAAGAGCATGTGAAAGAGGCATAAAGCAAATAAGCATGATAGACATGGCAAGCACAGCATATGGCAGGAGACATGACGAATTGCAAGATAAACAACCAAGCAAGAAAGCAAGAAGGCAAATAGGCAAGCAAGCAAACAAGAAAGACAAACAAGCAAAAAAGCAAACAAAAGGTGGTATACACAGGGGACAAATATAGGTTTGGATCAGATGTCCATAGCTTCATTGTTTTGAAGTATGGATGACACACTAGCAAGCAAGACTCATGCACGGACATGTAAGCAAGCGTGTAAAGATGCATTGAAAGCCAACGGGTGGTACAAACAAGCATGACAAGCATATCATCACATGGAGTGGAAAGGGGGAAGGGTATGCGCAACCGGCATCATGGTGATGCATCCCAAGTGGTTACATCCAAATAATGCCTCATGGGCGTCGGATTTAACCACGCAACCACAAACCCGCTAAGGGCATTAAGCGTGGAAAAACCTAGAACTAGAGAGGCTAACATGGAAGATAAAGCATAGAAGCAAGCAAACATAGACATGGAAATAGGGGTGATCCAAACCCTTTTATGTGGGCCTTGGTGATGGACGATGACAAAGACCATAAGGTCTAGATTGGGTCCTAACCATTAGGCCAAAATGCAAGAAAATGCGATAAAAGGAACAAAAGGGCTATAATAGCACATGGCATGACAAACAAGGTTTAGGCTAAAGCACATAAATATGGCATGAAGCACGCCAACACATATATTGTTGGGAAATTTAGACCCCGGTTAATAGAATTAACAAATTTTAAACCCAAGTTGTTAATTAGATTTATTATGAATAAAACTTGTTAAAACAAACAAACATCAATATCATGTCAAAATCATGCAACGGAAAAATAAATAAGACAAGATATGATGACTCAGGAAAACCAATGAAACCAACCAGTTTCACAGAAAAAAAAACTAGGGGGAAACCTTCCCGAAAAGCAATCCACTATAGTAAAGAGAAGTTTCAGATCTAGTACAAAACCTTTGTCCCTAGACTCTACAATCCCCGTAGATGAACTTACAGCAGAAACCTTCTACCGCTTCAGAACCTCTGAACTCTTCAATATATGAACGCCACCCTTTTTGTTGCATGGATCCCAGTACGTGACTAACTCCTTTGCACGAATCCTAGTGCGTGACTCACTCACCAACTTGAGGAAGAAGAATGTTGGTTGCAAAGTTCTTCACTTCATCAACAATGAAGATCAAGAAGCACTTGGTTACAAAACCCTAAGGCGCAAAGACGCAGTAGCTTCTTTCAGAGAGAATAAGGTATTGGTCACCTTTTGCATATGTTCTCCTTGTATTCTCTTATGTGACGGCCTCTAAAATAAGCCTTATATAGGTCTAGGGTTGTGAGAAAAGAAACCCTACACAAATACAAAAGCCTAGCCCAAAAACAGAAATCTGAATTTCCGTAACCTCGACAGATAGCAGCTATCGAGGAGGTGTCGAGCAAGTGTTGAGGTTTAATGAATCTCAACAGATACAGCTATCGAGAAGGTGTCGAGGGGACATAAACTTTTTCGATCGATCGACTAGCTATCGAGAAGCTATCGAGATTGTGATAAGAATCAGCTGAAGAGCTCGATAGATAGCCAGGTGTCGAGGAGCTATCGAGCTATCTGTTCGCAGGTGTCAAGCTATCTGTCTAGCTTTATTGAACACTTTTTCTTCACTTGTTTCTTGGTTCAATCTTCATGGCTTTAATACTAGACTTGAACAACATGTTTCTTCAAGTATTAAACACAATTTAGATCTACCCAAATACAAGTAAAGTGCATTTTGTCAAAGGATTAGCCAACTACATAAAATAGTGACATATGTTCCTAACAAGTGAAACACATGTCCTAACATATATGATGGCATAAAGCATGTAGAAAACATTGATCTAAGCATGTAAACACACCGATCTACACATATAAGCATGGAAATATGCATGAAGGCATATAAATGTACATCTAAGCATGTGGATGTTAGCATAAAAGCATGGAAAAACACAAATTCAATCATACAAGCATGTGAAGGCATAAACATAGGCATGGGAGCATAGAACACGCATACAAACATATAGATCTAAGCAAGGCATAGCCGGAGACACAATATCAAGCTTGTGGGCTTATAGATCTAAACAACAACACACGGGAAAGAGAAGATCTAAGCATCTAAAGCATGACATAAAGCATAAAACATGTAGATCTAAACATATAAGCATGTAAGGATGTAGATCTAATCATGAAACATGGCATAAGGCATAAAAAGCAAGGAGATTTAAGCTAGAAGCACAAATAAGGCAAAAAACATACTAAAGAAAGCAATAAATCATGTTATTCAAGCAAAAAGAAAGGATAAAGAGCATAATACATGCTAGAAAAAGATTTAGAAAGTTAGGGGTGTGGATAGTAGCTAAAAAGCTACATCCACACCCCTAAACCCCAAATCCAAGGTGTAGAACCAAGGAAAAGAAGATGGAGGGTATGAACAATACCTTATATTTTTGGAGAAGAGAGAAGAATCCAGAAACTTTGATGTGTTTTTGTGTTTTTTGGGAGATAAATATGGTGATAAAAGAGAGAAAAAAAAATGCCAAAAAAAGGCCAAAACAGCTCCTAAAAACCCAATTTTTCGGTTCTTGTCTAATCTGGGGTGCTATGGGCTATTTATAGCCCTTGGCATTCTTTCTGAGGCATGGCGCACCTTGTAGGTGCGCCAGCTAGGCCCGGCGGCCCAACAAGGTGCGCTGGGTTGATGTCATCGTGACATCAGCAAATTCATCCTGTTGCACTTTTTGGTTCCAACTTCAGACGCACATTGTTCGGTCTTCCTGGACTCGGATTGAGGCGATCTTGGTGTCACTGGAAAGCTCTGGATTTATAGTTGTGAGAAAACTAAAGAAATTAAAATTTCAACAGTTGGATCAAAAGTTATGACCTCGGGAAATGTGCTGAAGTGCATTTCACGGTTTTCTCAATATCTCAACCATTTTAACTCAGATTTCGACCCATGAATAGTAATTAGAATGAGAATTTGATTATCTTTAAAATGGCATTGATTTCAGCCTGTTTTGATGACCAGATAAAAAATAGGGTTTCTAGGGACCACCGGAGTCAACTCTAGGTCAAACTTGATTAAACTTGGTCAAAGTTGCTAAAAATCTCCAAGAAGCTTGGGTTTTATATAAAACCATGAAAAATGTTGTTTTGTGAGGATTTTGATCTTATTTGACCTTCGGTCAGTCTCGGGTTGACTAGGGGCATTTTGGTCATTTTAGCTGAAATTGTCACTTTGGGCGCTTCGGTGTCCGAACAGGTTGCGCCACGTCATTTTGGATGTTCTTGCGATCCCATTGAGAGAAAATAACATTTTTGAATTTTTCGGGGTCTGGCATGCAAATCGAGGGCGAACAAAATACGGTATCAATAGCTACCCCTTCTTTATTTGGCATCTCGAGTGCAATGAGAGGTGTCGAATAAAGAACGTGATTTCAGATTTTGTCACCCCCAAATTGCGTGTGGAGGCTACTCATGGATCAAGACTGGTTTTTACCTGGTTGGACCGACATGTTGCAGTTGCTTCTAAAATATTTTCTAGACTTGTCTGTTTCTTGATAATAGGCAAAACTTCATTCTTTTTCTGCAAATATGTTAGTAGCAATGCAACTAGGAAAGCATGCTAGATTTTTTTTTTTTTTTTGGTCTAGGTAGAAAATCATGCAAGTGTTGGATGCTATAGATGCAGAAAATAAAATGCTAAGCAAAGTAAGGGGACTTACTTGGTGATTGGGAACTTAGGATTCTTTAGGAACTTGGTGATTGTGGGATGGTTAGACGTTCGGCACCGCCGCTAGTTAGCCTCAAAATAGGATTAGGCGAAGATAAAAGATATTTGAATAGCACACCTGATAAATAATTCTTACATCGTGGAAGCGTGAAGAAGTTCCTACACCATGGAAGTGTGGAAAGGGTCCTACATCATGGAAGCATAGAAGATTGTGCTGATCTATTGTTGGGTATCAAGCACTATAATGATTCCTAGAACAAGAGATGAGAAGTTCCTACACTGTGGAAGTGTGGAAAGGGTCCTATACCAGGGAAGCATAGAAGATTGTGCTGATCCGTTGTTGGGTATCAAGCACTATAATGATTCCTACGCCGTGGAAGCATGGAGAAGTTCCTACACCATGGAAGTGTGGAAAGTGTCCTACACCATGGAAGCGTGGAAAGTGTCATACACCATGGAAGCATAGAAGATTGTGCTAATCTATTGTTAGGTATCAAGCACTATAATGATTCCTAGAACAAGAGAGGAGAAGTTCCTACACCATGGAAGTGTGGAAAGGGTCCTACACCGTGGAAGCATAGAAGATTGTGCTGATCTGTTGTTAGGTATCAAGCACTATAATGATTCCTACGCCGTGGTAGCGTGGAGAAGTTCCTATATCGTGGAAAGGGTCCTACACCGTGGAAGCATAAAATATTGTGCCGATTCGTTATTAGGTATCAAGCACCATAATGATTCCTACGACGTGGTAGCGTGGAGAAGTTCCTACACCGTGGAAGTGTAGAAAGGGTCCTACACCGTGGAAGCATAGAAGATTGTACTGATCCGTTGTTGGGTATCAAGCATCATAATGATTCCTAGAACAAGAGAGGAGAAGTTCCTACACCATGGAAGTGTCAAAAGGGTCTTATACCATGGAAGCATAGAAGATTGTGCTAATCCGTTGTTGGGTATCAAGTCTCATAATGATTCCTAGAACAAGAAAGGAGAAGTTCCTACACCATGGAAGTGTGGAAAGGGTCTTATACCATGGAAGCATAGAAGATTGTGCTGATCTGTTGTTGGGTATCAAGCACCATAATGATTCCTAGAACAAGAGAGGAGAAGTTCCTACACTGTGGAAGTATGGAAAGGGTCCTACACTGTGGAAGCATAGAAGATTGTGCTGATCCGTTGTTGGGTATCAAGCATCATAATGATTCCTAGAACAAGAGAGGAGAAGTTCCTACGCCATGGAAGTGTGGAAAGGGTCTTATACCATGGAAGCATAGAAGATTGTGCTGATCCGTTGTTGGGTATCAAGCACTATAATGATTCCTACGCCGTGGTAGCGTGGAGAAGTTCCTATACCGTGGAAAGGGGCCTACACTATGGAAGCATAAAATATTGTGCTGATTCGTTGTTAGGTATCAAGCACCATAATGATTCCTATGTCGTGGTAGCGTGGAGAAGTTCCTACACCATGGAAGTGTGGAAAGGGTCTTATACCATGGAAGCATAGAAGATTGTGCTGATCTGTTGTTGGGTATCAAGCACCATAATGTTTCCTAGAACAAGAGAGGAGAAGTTCCTACATTGTGGAAGTATGGAAAGGGTCCTACACCATGGAAGCATAGAAGATTGTGTTGATCTGTTGTTGGGTATCAAGTATCATAATGATTCCTAGAACAAGAGAGGAGAAGTTCCTACACCGTGGAAGTGTGGAAAGGGTTCTACACCATGGAAGCATGGAAGATTGTGCTAATCTGTTGTTGGGTATCAAGCACCATAATGATTCCTACACCGTGGAAGCGTGGCGATGTTGCCTTTGAGAGGGCTGATGTATGACTTTAGGAGAAGTGCCTTTGAGAGGGCTGTTGTATGACTCTAGAAACTGCCTTTGAGAGGGCTAATACATGACCTTAGGAAAAGTGCCTTGGAGAGGGTTGATGTATGATTCTAGAAACTGCCTTTGAGAGGGCTGATGCATGACTTTAGGAAAAATGCCTTTGAGAGGGCTGTTGTATGACTTTAGGAAGAGTGCCTTTGAGAGGGCGTTGTTGCCCATATGTTGAGCAAGTGAATGGCTCTATCACAAATGCTCAGATGTTTAGTCGTCACTATTCATTGAAGAATGCGATATGAATGACGTCTCGTTGGCTTGATTAAATCATGTCCCTGGAAAGGAAATTGATTGAATGGAGTTAATGACATGTCAAGATTATGCCAAACCTGAAAAAATTGGAAGTATTTTGGCTCTCATTCGACCAAATTTAATCCTTTTTCTCTTCCTCCATGGTTCTTATATGGGCACCCATTACGAGCAAGTTCTGACATTGTATTGCTAAAGTAGCCGAAGCTGATTTCTCATGGATCTGAGATTTGTCAACTGAATCACCACGACTGAGGTGGTCCCAATATTGTATGATAGTTCACAATTCTCCCTAAATATAGGCTTGGTTTGCCTTCTTCTATTGTCAATGCAGAAGTCGGGCTTCCAAGGAATGCTTCAGGCAAGTTACAAGACCTTCTGATGACCTTGCAAAGATATTACAACTGTGGCACATGCTAAAGCTCAATCACTTTCACAACTTGGTGAGATTTTTAACTGAAGAGTGTGAGGATTCACATATCAAGAAATCCAAAGCCATCTGAGGATACTTGGAGAAAGAAATGATTTTGTTTAGAAAGACTCAAAGGTGAAAGAATGCTTTTTCTTTGGAAGACCCGAAGGAATATTTGTTTGGGAAAAACAAGAAGGAAACACCTAGACTACCCAAAGGCAAAAGAAGATTTTTTAAAGACCAGAAAGAAAAGCTTACTAAGGCAAGCTGAAGAAAACCAAGTTTAAGCTGACTGATCTTGCTTGAGAGATGTTGGGTTCTTTTTGCCCATTTGAGATTCTTTGATAGAAGAGCTTGCAAGCTGTCTGGATCGAATCCAACTTCTCATTGAATTTTGCTCCTAGACTTGCAGTAGCTAGTCTTCATGGATAATGTGGGGGTGCACAAGATGGATTTTTAGTGGTCTTATGGGAATGAGACCATTAAAAATCTGCCCCAGTATCATAATGAGAATAGCTAAATCCATGTCTCCCACCAAGATCGGAATCTTGAAGTTGTCTTCCATTCATTATTTTGTTCTTGGGATTAAATTTGGAGCACATCCTTAAGATTTTGGTAACGCTGGCGCAGAAATGTTAGGACTTCCCATATTTTACCCTATTAAGTCAACCATGGAAACAAAAGAAGGGAGGTTAGAAACCGTCCAAGAAAAACAAACCCCAGCAAGACAAAATATTATACTAATAAAAAGGATCATCATTGTGCATGGCACTCAGGTAGTGTGCTTAAAGGTCAGGAAGAGTCTCAAGGCTTAATTACAAACTGAATTCAAATTGTCTCATGCTCAAACATAATGACATAAAGGAAACAGGAAATGTGAGAATAATAAAAGCATAAAGATAGTGAGATGATGTTTGGTTCTGGGGACTTCTTCTACAGCATATGGCCAACTTGGCGTTGCCTTAAGTCAGGTGTCCTCTTGAGAAATATGGCTCGACTGTCCAACTGCTCAGGCATATAAGCTCAAGCTTTCGAGGAACAATTCTGGATCTTGATTTCCTTGTAAGGATCATCTAAATATCTAGTTCTCCGATTGATGTGGACATATGCACTTCGGGCTCTAACCAGTCACTTTTGATAAGACCTTGAACCTTCTGCTTGAGTAGCTTGCACATGTCAGTGGAGTGGCCAACCATCGCCCCATGATAGTCGCGATGATTTTTAGAATTGTAAGTCTCTGATGAAAGTTTTGGTTGGATCTTAGATGCCATCAATTCTACCAACTTCGCCTTTAACAGTATTGGCAATAGAATGGATAACAGAACTGACAAAAGGTCAAAGGCAGTTGTGCCACTTGATTGGGAAATATCGCTCCCCAGACAGAGACCATGGGCATGATACGAACGAGTGTTTTGATTTGAAGCAGTAGATAGAAAATCTCATCAGGCAAGGGAAGTTGAGAAACTTCCTTGGACGAGATCATAAAGACGAGAAGTTGAAGGCAAAGTTGGAGAAGCCATCAAGACCTCCGCTTGAAGAAATAAGAGTCAACATAGGGGGAACCTCAACAGAACAATCTTCCAAGTCAAATAAGACATACCTGAAGGTAGTGCAAAACGTCCAACTTTCAGGAAAATCTCCAAGGACAAGGACCACGGATGAGCAGGACATTACATTCATGGACGAAGATGCTGAAAGGGTCCACCACCCATATGATGATGTGATCGTCATTACTTTTCTTTTTGCTGATTATACAACCAGAAGAGTGTTAGTGAACAATGGTAGTTCAGCAAACATATTGTACTACCTTGCTTTCCAACAAATGAAGCTTGGACAAGACCAACTTCGTCCAGTGAACTCACCTTTGGTAGGATTTGGAGGTATGAAAGTACAACCCGTGGGTACTGTTACGTTACCTGTGGTGGTAGGAGCATATCCGCAACAGATAACCAAGGAAGTAAACTTTCTTGTGGTAGACTGTTCATCATCATACAATGCCATCATTGGGAGACCAACTCTGAATAGTTGGAAGGCAGTAACGTCTTCCTACCACCTGTCAGTCAAGTTCCCTACAGAGTACGTGGTAGGGTAAGCGTAAGGAGACCAATTAGCAGCAAGAGAATGTTACTTAGCCATGTTGGCTATGGACGAGCAAATTCAAACAATAAGCATTGAGAAGAGAAGAGTTGTTGCAGAACCCACCGAAATGCTGGAGGATATCCCTCTGGACAAAAATGACCCTGAGAAGTATACTAGGGTTGGAGTGAGCATGGAAGAGAAAATGAAGCAAGACCTTATCCAGTTTTTAAAGAAAAGCACTGATGTGTTTGTATGGAGTCATGAGGACACGCCGGGTATAGACCCTAGTGTCATTATCCATCATATAAATGTACATCCTTCCTCCAAACCCGTGCGTAAGAAGAAAAGAGTATTTACTCCTGAGTGAGGCAATGCCATTAAAGAAGAAGTTCAAAAGTTAACTATAGCAAAGTTTATTCGAGAAGTCTATTATCCAGACTGGTTGGCCAATGTAATAATGGTCAAGAAGGCTAATGGCAAATGGAGGATGTGTGTGGACTTCACTGATCTAAACAAGGCTTGCCCCAAGGATAACTATCCATCGCCGCGTATCGATCAATTGGTGGGCAAGAATGCAGGTCATAGGTTGTTAAATTTCATGGATGCTTTCTCAGGTTACAATCAGATAAGGATGGATGAGGTAGACCAAGAGAAGATGTCTTTTATCACCAGTCAAGGCTTGTTCTGTTACAAGGTAATGCCCTTCGGTTTGAAGAATGCAGGGGCAACCTACCAAAGGTTGGTTAACCATATGTTTCATCCACAGATTGGACGGAATGTGGAATTCTATGTAGATGATATGCTGGTGAAGAGTTTGGATGAGGGGAAGCACTTGGCCGACCTTCAAGAAACCTTTGATACACTTAGACAATACCACATGAAGTTGAATCTCAGCAAGTGCGCTTTTGGAGTTTCATCAGAAAAATTCCTCGGATTCATGGTTTCACATAAGGGAATTAAGGCAAATCCTGATAAGATTCAAGCAATATTGGATATGAAGCCTCTACGAAGTATCAAAGAAGTCCAGTCTCTTAACAGACGAGTTGTTGCCCTTAATAGGTTTGTCTCTAAAGCTACTGACAAATGTTTAACCTTTTTCAAGGTTCTTAAAAAAGCATTTGAATGGACAGAAGAGTGTCAGAAATCCTTCCAAGACCTTAAGACCTACCTCACTACAACTCCCCTGCTGAGTCCGTCTGTGCCTGGTGAAGAGTTGTATTTGTATCTGGCAGTGTCCCCATATGCAGTGAGCTCAGCTTTGATTAGAGAAGAAGGAAGGGTACAAAAGCCAGTCTACTATACAAGCCGAGTGTTAAAAGGGGCAGAAAGACGATACCCACGATGGAAAAACTAGCCTTCACTTTGGTTACAGCTTCTAGGAAGTTAAGGCATTATTTTCAAGCTCATATCATCAATGTCTTGATAGATCATCCATTAAAGAAGGCAATGAACAAGTTGAAGACCGCAGGACGACTAATCCAATGGACCATAGAACTTAACAGGTTTGATGTCAGGTACCACCAAGAAATGCAATTAAGGCACAAGTATTGGTAGATTTCATTGCAGAGTTTAGTCCAAATCGAAGTGAGCTAGATGAGATGGACAAGGTATGGAAGTGGGTCGTCAATGTGGATGGTTCATCCACATTATATGCAGGAGGAATTGGAGTTATACTCAAATCCCTAGAAGGGGACAAGTTGAAATACGTAGCTCGTTTACAATACCAAACTACCAAAAATGAAGCTGAATATGAAGCTCTCCTCAAAGGATTGGAATTGACCAAATCCCTGGGGGCAGAGTCAGTTATCGTCCAAGGAGATTCTTAATTGATCATTAATCAAGTGAATGGAATGTGTGAAGCCAAAGAAAGACGGATGAAGAAGTATTTAAACAAGCTAAGGCAGCTTATCAAGAAATTAAAAGAAGCCAATTTTGTTCAACTCCCGGGAGAGGAAAACATCGAAGCAGATGATTTGGAGAAAGCAGCCTCGGCAGGAGAGGTCATGGACGAGTTTGATAAAGTCCAATACATGCCAAGCATAAATCTACTAAAGGTACAGCAAATTGGAGGAGAAGAAAATTGGATGACTCCAATAATCATCGACCTCAAGGACGAAAGGCTTCCAGATGACAAGGACGAGGCCAGGAAGTTGAGGATTAGAGCTGCCAAGTATGTTCTCATAGACGAGGTGTTGTACAAACGGGGTTTCTCTTAGCCCTACTTAAGGTGATTAGCTCTAGATGAGTTGAACTATGTATTGAGGGAGATTCATGAAGGAGCATGCGGTAACCACTTAGGAGCAAGAGCATTGGTTCATAAGGTCGTCCGTGCAAGTTATTACTGGCCAACTATTCAAGCAGACACAAAGGCTTATGTCAAGGTATGTGACCAATGTCAACGCTTTAGCAATATCCCCAGACAGCCAGCGGAGTATTTCACCCCGATGATGGCCCCATGGCCCTTTGCACAATGGGGATTAGATATTTCTGGTCCCTTTCCACTTGGAATCAGACAGATGAAATTTTTGGTGGTTGGAATTGACTACTTCACTAAGTGGGTAGAAGCAGAACCCCTGGCAAAGATCACACAACAGAATGTCAAGAACTTCATCTAGAAAAACATTGTATGCAGGTTTAGGGTGCCCAGGGTATTGATATCAAACAATGGACGACAATTTGATAATACACTTTTCAGGGATTTCTGCGAACACTTCAGAATTTAGAATCATTATTCCTCACCCACCCACCCTCAAGCAAATGGTCAAGCAGAAGTATCAAACCGATCTTTGTTGAAAATTATCAAGACTCGGCTTAAAGGGGCAAAGGACGTCGATAAGTGTTCTATGGGCCTACAGGACGACGGTAAGGACCCCCACAAGGGAAACTCCTTTCAAGCTAGCCTATGGAAGTGAAGCAGTAATACCTGTAGAAGTGCATATGGCCAATCATAGGGTCATGAAGTATCAAGACGAGGATAACGAAGAGCAACTCCGCCTAAACCTTGATCTAATAGACAAGGTGAGGATGGATGTAGAGCAAAGGATAGCAAGGTATAAAAACCTCATGGCTAGACAATATGATGCAATGGTAAAACCTAGGCGTTTCAACATTGGGGACCTCGTCTTAAAAAGGGTTTCTTTGGCAACTAGAAACCTAGCTCATGGGAAGTTGGGACCTAATTGGGAAGGACCCTACAAGGTTATCAATTGCAAAAGACAAAGTTCCTATTACTTGGAGACCTTGGACGAGAGGAAATTGGAGCATCCTTTAATGTTGAACACCTAAGAAGGTATTATCAATAAAGTTCTAACCTGGACGAGCCAAAGAAAGTTTGTTTTGTTTACCTATGTGTTGTTAGCATTTTATGTTGTGTGTTAACTCTTCAAGGGTATGTTAGTTTTTAAACTATGTGATGTGAATAATGGACAAAGTCATGGACTTGTAGTATTTGTTTGTATCTTTAAAATTCCCTAAAGGCATTAGCTTCTAAGCCTGTGCCTCGCCTATGGACGATATTTATGTTATGTACATAATGTTGTGTGAATTCCTAGTTTTTCTATTGATTTTTTTTAGATTTATTCACAAAAAGGCGAAAGGCCTAAGACAAGTAAATTCTCTGGATGTAGGGATGTAACGTCTATAAGCTTTCCTTAATAAGGATAAAGCAAAGAAAAATGAACCTAAGGTGTATTCGTCTAATCAATGGACGGGGTAAAACCTAATATTCGCCCAAATAATGGACGAGAAAAAAAGTGTGCATGCAAAAACATTCAAAATCCATAATGGAATTTTGAATACCAAAGTCCAATCTTTGGACGAGTGAAAACTAGCAATTTACCCAGAGACGAGCAAAGAATCATCAAACCTATAGGCGAGGGGTAATGCTGTGTTAAGTCTATATAAGGCTAAAAAAAGAAACACCATTCATGGATGAGTTATATTGCAAAAATTTAAAGAATGGTGAAAAATGCTAAACATGAATGAATTCTTATCATGGATGAGCCAAGGTTGAGATCAATATCTTGGGTGCAAAAAGCATTCATCCATGCAACATGTTCAGTAAGTAAAATAAAAAAATGAAGGAAACAAACATTCATTCATCAATTAAAGAAAATGGTGGACGACCTACGTCCAAAAACCCTTATATATAAAGTAAAGATTAAATAGAGCAATTGTTTTAGCGCTCGTCCTAAAATTGTGGATGAGATAAATGTACTTAAGTTACATTTAATGGTCTAAAACAATGGACCAAATAAAAAAAGAGAAGAAAAAAAAAATACAAGGAGAAATGAAAATATCCTCGTCTTGTCCTTAGCTTCGTCCTTGGCCTTATCCGCCACCTCAGCCCACCTCTTGCACTCGTCCTTCACCTCTTGGCTTTCTTCCTTTTTTTCTCCATACTGTTTGGAGTCTAAAGAAAATTTGCTCGCCTAGCCTCTGCTCCGTTGTCCAAAACAATTGATTGAATGAAAGAATTATGCCTATCCTTCATAATACTGAATAGAAACCATCAGTCTCAAAAATATTTTATACTCTACTAATTGTGATATGCCATGTGTTTTATTTTATTTTTTTTTTATATTTTAAATTTTTAGTTATTTTATAGGTAAAATAAAATGAATACATCATAACAAATTATGATTAGTGAAGTATGAAATGGAATAGAAATAATGGTTTTGTATTCCATAACACCACCATAGGTAACAAAGACAAACACAAATTATCTTTCAATTCCTTCCATTTATCTATAAGAAAGGAAAATGATCCATGATCACAAAAGCCAAAACATACGTGCTAATTGGCCACCATTTTATTTCAAAGTGCTTAGCAATATATATATATATATATATATATATGGGAGAGGCTTCTGTCTAGTGACTAGTTCTACTGGACACGCTAGAATACGGATACATATACAAAATTGAACACGTGTTCACATCTCAGCATGTCCAATGAAACTGGTCACTGAACACAAGCCCAGCCCTATATATATTACATAAAAGCAACTATTCCTATGAAGATTATATTTGGAATGGAGTGAGATGGGGGAGAGAAAAAGGCAGGGGAAAAGTGCTGACAAATACTAATATTTTAAAACAATTTGATTGGCACAAGGTTTAAAGCTGTTTTCTTACTGGTAGTAAGGCTAAGACTAGCTCCCTCTTTCATGTTGATATCTTCCTCTTTCATCCCATTAGGTAATTTCTAATTGAAACAATATAAAAGATTTGCAAGTGCAAGCTCAATTGTTGTCGTTGCCATATACATCCCAGGACAACCTCTTCGACTAGATCCAAATGTCAATAACTCAAAACTTTGACCTTTATAATCAATGGAGTTATCCATGAACCTTTCTGGGATGAATTCTTCTGGGTTCTCCCAGTATTTAGGATCTCGTCCTATTGCCTAGGCATTAACTTGTACTAATATTTTTGGGTAAATGTCATAACCATTGATCTTAAAGTGTGACAGGTTTCTCTTGGAAGAAGTAGAGTTGCTGGAGGATGCAATCTAAAAGTTTCTTTAACTATCATCTTTAAATAATGAAGGTGGTTAGTGTCGCTTTCAGTGACTTTCCCTTTATTTCCAATGAAATTTCTAACTTCATCTTGTGCTTTTTTTTCATCAATCTGGGGTTCTTAGCAAGCTCTGCCATCGCCCATATCATGGTAATTGCACCAGTGTCAACTCCAGCTAAAAATATATTCTGATAAACAAATATAGTAACAAGTAAGTAGATGAACATGGGCTAATTTGATAAGGTAAGTAAAGTTATAAAAAAAATAAATAAATGGGATTAGTAAAAGATTGGCAACTTACCAAGAGGACTGCCTTAATGTTATGATTTGTGAACCGAGCAGCATCGCCAAACTCAGCTTGCTTTCTTTCAATTCTTGGTAGCACATCGATAATGTCTTCATGCTCTAGTTTTGTCCTCTCAGGATCAAGATGGAGATCAATGACCTGTTGGAATAAAGTATCCAACTCATGAAAATCCATGAGAAGAAGATTGTATTTGAGGAATTACACCAATCTTCTAAGAAAGACTAAAATCCTGCAAATTCCTTTCACAAGCCAACAAGCTTAAATTTTTCAAAAGAATATGAAACAATTTGTATGGACTTATGGCAGAAGAAATATCATCACATATCCTAGATTGAAATACATAATTTTTAAATTTCAATTTATGACAATTAGGACGAATGTGACCGGAGACACCACAAAAGTGACAAAAAGGAACAAATTTAGGAACATCAATATTCCTAGTAGCAAATCTAGTCTCAGATTTTGGTTTTTGTCTAAACAAAGAACAATTTGGTCTAATATGACCAACAACACCACAAAGGTGACAAGTAGGCACAAAAACAGATTTATTATGCTCTCTAACAGTAGGTTTAGACTTAGGTTTAGAAACTTTAGCGTCAACATCAGAACTTTTACCTTTGTCTAACCTAGCAAAATAAGCATTTTCTTTATTATTACTCTTGAAAGGAGGGATATAAACTTTTTCAGCTTTAGGCTTAAGAGAAATAGAAACTCTTCTGTTATCAACAACAAGCTTGGTATTAGTCAAATTTTCAATTTTAGCTTTAGATTCAACTAACTCTTATTCCAAGCTTTTCATCTTCTCATCTTGAGAGGAAATTTGATTTCTCAAAAATTCATTCTTTTTATTAGATTCATCTAATCTAACAACCAATTCCTCTTTTTCAAGATTAGCTAATTTTAACTCTTCCTTGAATTTCTTAGCAATTTTCATAGATTTCAATAATTCCTTACAAAGAGTTTCACAGGCATCAATAAGATCAACAAAAACAACAGTGTCCTTTTTATTCAAATCATCACAATCAAAAACAGTAAGACACTTAAAATTATCCATGATAACAGGGAACAAGGATCAACTCTAGGTGTAATAACCTAAATCAAGAGCTAACCCGCTCTGATACCACTTGTACGTTTTTAGACCCCTTAAACACAAACAATTTAACCTAGTTATTTAGTCAAGTGGTTAACTTAGGTAAATTATTTAGATCTAGGTTAACACAAGTCAATCATATCATTGAAACAGTGCTGAAAATAAAGAACACAACGATATGATAACCCAGGAAAACCAAACCGGTAAAAAATCTAGGGAGGATTTAACCTAGCTATCCTCAAGGTAAAACAGATCCACTATGAAAGAATTAAAGTTTTACAATAGCGACTTAGACTACTAACATCCTATTGCTACCTCAAGTAGAAAACTTACTACCACGACCACGTGACAGCTCCGAGTGCACTGACTGCTTTTTCTTGGATTTACAGCAATCCCAAGTACTCCCACTTGTGTTTTTTTTAAGCTCTTTATGCAGCAACTGAAACGATCACCAAGGTCTCGATATCAATCTTGATCTTGATAACCCTAAGTATGTATGTAGGCAAACACCTCTAGATCTCACAAGAGATTTATTCACACAGCATAAACAACAACAACAAAACGTGGCTAGAGTTTTTCCTTTTATACTTAAGGCAAAATATAAAACCCTACACATCATATGAGCTTGGGCTGAGTTGGAAAAATTTGCAGAAAAACATTCTGCACGAGTTTCGATCAAATGAGTCTAATTTTTGATCGATCGAGCCTTGCAGAAAGTGAATAGTAATTTTCTGCAATTACTCGATTCGAACTTTACAATAACCATACTTTGAGCAACCTAATTCTAGACTCTAAGTTTTGATCATGGTTTGCCAATATTACATATTGAAATTCTAAAACATTTAGATCCTAAATCCTTAGAACCTACCAATTTTTTTTTAACATTTATTCCTTTTTTTTTTTTTACTATTTACACTTTCTATAACATTTCTCTATCCCTTACCTATTTATCTCCTCACTACCCTCTACCATAATATCACTTTTCATATCCCCACTACCCTCTACCTTACCTTTTCATCTCCCAACTACGCTCTACCTTAATATCACTCTTCATCTTTCCCTTCATCTTCCTTTTTTTTTTTTTGTCATTTCTTATTCACACACTCTTACTATAAATTTATCAATTTTTCTTCCATTCTTTACATACTTTTCCCTCACAAAAAATGGTTCTCTCTCTCTCTCTCTCTCTCTCTCTCTCTCTCTCTCTCAATTTTTTGGTGAATTTTTTATTTTTCTTGCATCTCTCCTTTAGGTTGATAATTGTTGTGTTCTTTAGAACTTTATATTGAACTGATGCGATTTAGTTTTGTGATTTAAGTTTTTTTTTTCTCTCTTTAATTTTTAATTTTATTACATGTTTTTTTCTTTAAATCCTTAGTTTGGGTTGCTTTGAATTCACCTATTTAGTTGTTCTATATATGTTATTTTTGTACAACATGACATTTGTTCTATGAAATTCCTTTAGACTTGATACGTTATCTTTTCATTTGATTTTTTTTTTCTCTCCTCATGTGCAGTGATCGACTTCTAACAAAAACTATTCTATTTATATATTTAGAAATCTATTTCTTCTTAATTCCAACCATTAAATTTTGTATGGGCCATGGATTCTATTGAGCAATTAATATGAAAAACAAAATAAAAATAAAATAAATTCTACAATAATTTGCTTTATATGGATCGACTCCTCTAAGTTATACATTGTTCCTTAAAAGTAGTGCGAGAGAAACTAATGTTTGGTCTGTCTATGTAACTAATGTTTCTAATCTTTTGAAAATGTGTGGAGCATATACCCTACTAATTAGGCCATCTAAATCATTTGAATTAAAAATCAATTGTAACATAAGGAACAAATGGGTCATAATGCATTCATGTTCTCCTTATACCGTGATAAATCTGAGTAGTTGAATAGTATTGTTGTTTAATTTACCACTATTACATATTTCTTCCTGAAAGCTACATACCATCGATCGCTACACCAAATGGATATTTCAAAGTTCATTTACATGATTACTTTGCTGTGTGGTGAGTTGAAATGTTGTTGTGTAGCCTCTTGACTTGCAAAGGGTAAATACTGATTTATGCTAAGTTTTTGTTATTGGTATTCTTTAGAGCTATAATGGTTGATAGGTCTAATGAGGCTTCATTAATTTATGCGAGGCTTCAATTTCACCCAAATGACAAGCATTAAAACAAGACAATTCATGTTTAGCTTTCAGGTTTATTCTATTAAAAAAAAAATGCTTAGCTTTTTGGTAACCACCAATTCGTTTTGTTAACTCAACATTATAAAGTAACTTTAATTTAGCTATATGGATAGGGTTTATCATTTTTCAAGTTGCAAAATATATATATATATATATATATATATTCAAGCTAATATCAATAGCACTACAACAATTGACCATTTAAATTCAGTCATATCCTCCATATCATTAAATTATTAATATTTTCTCATTTTTTTAATTTTAAAAAATTTAAACATATAATGTTTTAATTAAATACAAATAAATAAAAATTTCCTTATAAAACCGTACTCATTTTCTTTAACATTTACACTTTCTTCAACATTTCTCATTTCTTTCACATTTTCATCTCCCTACTACCGTCTACCATAATATCACTCTTCATCTTTCCCTTTATCTTCATTTATTTTGTTTCTTCTTATTCTTATTGTCTTATTATAAATTTTTCATTATCTTTTCTATTCTATATTTCTATGCATAATTTTCCCTCACAAAAAATGTTATTTCTCTCTCTCAATTTTTTGGTGGATTTTTTATTTTTCTTGCATCTCTGCTTTAGGTTATTAATTTTTTGTATTTTTAAGGACTCTGCTTTGAGTTGATGCAATTTAGTTTTGTGTTTTAAGTTTTTCTCTTTTTTGTTCTCTTTGATTGTTAAATGTTATCATATTGCATTATAAAGAATATAATATTATTCTAATACATACATAATTTGAATAGTTTTACCATATAAGAATTTTACATAAGTTACATAGACAAAAGTAAAACAATAATATATATATATATATATTTATGTGATAACTCTAAAAAAATTATCACGCGCAACGTGCAGGTGTGCAACTAGTTAACATAACAAGGGACGCAATATATTCTTGAAATCGAGGCTCTTCGACAATAATTTAACCATGTTTCATATTGTTCTAGATAATGACATTGGAGTGTACAATCCTGTCATGTCTTCATTCCAAAGGATGAGCTAGGCATGCGACAACAGCCTAACACTTGTAAAATTTTCACCTTACTAAGATATAAGACCTTCTTATATTGTAATTATCCCCATTCCTCAAATAAAAATTATTCTAAACGCTTATGTTGAAAACACTAGGAGGTGCTGTCAATTGAATTATAAAGCTCTTGACATTCTCGAATGAATATTATCAAATTAAATCCAAAACTAACCACAATAATTCGATTGTACGTGAAAAAAAATCTTCAAGAAAATAAAAATCTAAAATCTCATGCGCACAAAAACTAAATCACCGAAAAACCAAATCTTATTCCAAAGAGCTTGATCTTATTTCAAGTGCATTCATCTAAGGTAAGTTTGTGTTTGAAATGGGTTGAACTAAAACAAATTGCAAAACCTACAATCTTTATCGAGTTTTTAACTAATTGGGTGTGAGTCTATTCTTTATCTTTCCTTTTTAGAATCACCACTAACTATTGGGTGCCATTGGTCACCTATATGTCTAAACCCTTTATACCTATTTAACTAAAGATTTTCCTAACGGTTACTAAGTTAAAGGGTAAAGCAAATGTGTTGAATAAAAGACATGAACTCGAAAGTTCTATTACATGTAGAGAAGCTGTTAGGCACCCTACAATGTCTATTTTAAGATAGTACATTATTTTGATTTAATCCTAATAATTATCATTTGAAGTGTGACTCATTTATTTGGCATTTGGATTCAACAAAACATGTGAGAATGCATGTACATGTGAGCATGTGAAAATGTTTGTGCATGTGAGAATGCATGGCATGTGAGATGCATGTGCAAATGAGGCATGCATAGATGAATTATTCTGTGCAAGACACCTAACTCACTCCATTAAAATTTTTAGCATTACAGAATAAACACTAATGAAAAGATTAGTGCTTAGGGGATGGGGATTTTTTTGCTTATTGATGGGTCATGGGCTTGATTGATTTGAAGTGTGACTCATTTATTAGGCATTTGGATTCAAGGAAACGTGTGAGGATGTATGTACACGTGAGCATGTGAAATTGCATGTGAAAATGTGTGTGCATGTGAGAATGCATGGCATGTGAGATACTAGTTACTAGCATACAAGATACTATGTACTAGCATGTGTGAAAATACAATTAGGCATGCATAGATGAATTATTCTAAGTGCAAGAAATCTACCTCACTTAGTCACTCCATTAGAAGTTTATTTCTTAGCACTGCAAAATAAAACACTAATGAAATGATTGGTGCTTAGGGGATAGGGGATTTGTCAGGTTATTTTGATGGGTCATGGGCTTAATTGATTTAAAGCCATGGATCGGCACCATTTGAAAATTATTTTGCGAAAATTTTCCTTTTATTTGGAAAATTGGTTTATTTCTTTAGAAAAATGCTTTTGAAATCCTTTTGAGTTTTTATGTAAAATACCCTCCAAGGGTTTTTAAGGAACATCACATGATTTTTAGTTGGAAAATATCCTCTAAGGGTTTTAGAAAATTTTTGATTTCTTTTTCTTTAAAAGTGGTGCAAACATCAAGCCTTTTATTGTGGGATGGAGAACCTTCAATACCACCTATGGAGGTGGCATGAAGATACACACTCATCTAAGAGGGAAATGACATGAACACAATATATCAAATAAATTGCAATTGGCAATGATGAGATAAACATATTAGCATAATAAACATGTGAATTCCAAAGAGAATATCATGCAAATCTAATCAACCAACATGTGTATTTATCGACAAAATTATTGCAAAAGACACTTCATGTCACGACCCAAATCCATGGAATATGAATTTAGATGCATTACTAACTTGCTGATCTTACATAACTCAATAAGCATAATTAATTTAAACATAATTCAGTAAACTCCAAATAAACAATACTCTTAATAAATATCTTACAATAACTAAAATCCACAATTTAGAAATAATCTCCAAATACTATAAAATCTAAAGCAGAATAAAAATAACTAAAAATTCTTCAAGGATTCAAGTATTATTGACGTCGCCTAAAAACTCTCATGCTCTACCTTGCACCTTACAAAGTAATCCAAAGGTTCTATCTCCCAATTAAACTTTAATCTGAAAATTGTAATTGATGGGGTGAGCCACACATCCAGTAAGCAATTATACACAATACACAACATAATAGAGTCAAACAAAGCATGAGTATTTTGATTTTTCACAAATTCACTCAATGATATCAAATATAATTATTCCAAAAAATATAATGAATCACATCTTAAAATCATTTGAAAACACATGCATATAATTGATCAGAGCACAGTGTCATATATACGCATATCACATATTCTCACATGCAATCCTATGAGTGGATACCAACATCTAACCCCTGCTAGCTAGTGAGGGATCAACACTTATTCTCACATACAACCCTGTGAGTGGGCTTACACATATACTTGATCAATTCTAAAAACACTTATTTTGAGTCACATATTGCAAAAACAAAGTTTATACAAAATATAATAATTTTCATAATATTAACAATTATTCCAAATAAAGAGGCATATCGATGATCACAATATCGAATTGAAACATAAATTAAAGGATGCTTGACTCTCTTAGGGAATGAATAAGAACTGAAGAGTTTATATAAATATTTTTACAATTCTTGAGTAAGTTTGAAAACCCAATTTGTTAATAGAAACGTCCTAAATACCATTTGGAAAATAAGAATATGACTTTTTGGTTTTAAACAACTTAAAGAACTAGAACCTTTTAAGAAAACTTATCTTGAAACTCAATTCCTTTTTGAAAATAGTTTCGTTTAGACATCATCTTTTAAATGAGATTTAGATATTCAAAACTTTATTCAATATTCAAAATTTCTCTTTAAAACATTTTTTTAAAGTCGAAGTTTCTCTTTAAATGACATAAAGAAATGCATTTTGATAAACTTTAGAAAATGTAAGCTTAAAAACATTACTTTTGAAAACTTTTGACTTCTAAGAATCTAATGAACAAAACTTGTGCATATTATGCATAATTACTTACGAATCACTCTGAAAGTATAGCCTAAACACCCTCCAAAAAGTCTCAAAATCTCTTAAATAGGACCTATAATTAACCATGAAAATTACTTAATATCCTCCTCAAAATATAAAGCTTATCGAATTATACAAACTAACTCACTAATATTATACTTTGTTTAATTAAATAATAACACTGATGCAAGGCATCTCTACCCAAAAATATGTTTCCTTGAATTTATCAAAACTCATAGGCAGTAGCCAAGACTTTAGGATTTAATATATGTCCTAAACGAAAAGTAAAACCTCGACATGAATTTGGCTCTATGGCCGTGACTTTGTTCTAGAATATACACACAGTGCGCAACTAGGATCTAATATCTATAACCCCAAAGAAAAACGTCAAAGCCATCCTAATATATATAACCAACGAAAAACGTTAAAGCCATCCTAATATATATATATATATAACCCCAATCGTTAAAGCCATATTCATGTCTAAGATTTGAAATTCCATGATTTTGTTCTAAAATACTAACCGTAGGCAACCTAGTGACATCGTGTACTGACTACTAGCAATTTCATCTAATATATATCATCTCTTGTTAGACCCAAAGTCCTCAAATTCAACGGGTATAACCAATATAAATTACAACACTACCATAAACATAAGAGTATAACCTTCAGATCTTTACTTCAATAACGCTAATATACAAACATCTTTCCACTGTAATCAAATTGGCATGACTTAATCTTACCACGTTGCCAAAACCATAAATATATCTCAAGATTTATAAACAGTATAGCAATATTAAGATGGGGTTCTCACCTTGATTTTGTAGCCCAACCTTATGCCCTTAAATAATTTTGCCTCCTTCCGCTTCCTCTCTCTCTCCTTCTCAAATTTTCTTTGGCATCCACTTTTACTAGGAAACCCTTCTAATGAAAACCCTAATTTATCTTTTCTTCTACCCTATATTTTAACACATCAGAGATGTGGGCTTGGTGGGGTAGTGGGCTGAAGTTTAAAGCCCACTTGAACTTATCTCTTCAGTCTCCAAGAGGCCTATAAAACATCTTTCTCTTTTATTTATTTATTATTTTAACTGTTGCACTAAATTGTATGCGCTAAAACTTTAATTTTCTCACCTATTATGGCAACACCACAAAATTGTTTACTCCCATCTTACTGTGCACACACATATAGTACCTCAACTCTAAATTAATAATGACAATGACAGTGATGATCATAAAATCAAATCGGGGTATTACACTACATTTATTAATTTTAATGGAAATGAAAAGGAAATTAGTGACCTTGGACAAGGTTTTTGTCCAAACTAGTTTAAAGAGAAACATTCTAATCTCATCATATATCTTTTTATTAAATGTGAATTTTGAAAATCTAACCAATGGATTACATGTTCTTTATGTTCTTAACATGCATGTTAAATTTCGTTCGAATCAGATGTTATTTACTATTCGATCTATAAACTTATGTCTTGTGCATAATTTTTTACCAAAAACTTGAAATTTAAACATTTTATTGATGACATTGTTATTAATCTTTAATCTTCTTAAAATTTTGCTAGCATGAAGAATATATTAAGAAAATACAATCTAACAGTTAGATTTTCAAAAATCACATGCAATAAAAAGATATATAAGAGTTTGAATAGTTTCTCTTAGTTTGGTGAGAAGGTTTCCATTGACTTAGGGGCCAAAATGCAAATTATGAAGGTTTGGGGGCCGAAGTGTTATGTTGTAGAAAGTTTATGTGAATGGGCTAGTTGTTTGTTTTAGGGTATAAGGTTAAGTGGGCTTGAGAAAAACTATTGGGCCGATTAGGTTGAGATTTTAAAGGGTGGAGATTTCTTGATTTCGGATTCGGCTAGAATTTGAGTTGGGTTTATTACTTTATTTTCTGGGCTTGACATGCAAGTTTCAGACTAGGCCATGAGAGAGCTAGGCTTAGACCAAGGGAGTTTAGTTACAAGGCTGGTCCAAAGGACTGAGTTTGGACTTGGCTGGCACGAGTTGGACCTCATCAAATGGGTCAGCCAAGACCCGACCCAATCCTCCATTTCTTCACCGAATTGGTCTTTCCCTCTCTTTATTTTTCTTTCTAGTACAAGCCCAAACCCATATCGCACCTCCATGGCCGAAACCCATGGAGTTCAAACAACCACCGAGGTGATTCTCCCAACCAAACTCAATCTCTCTCTCTAATTTGAGGCCTAAAGAAGGTCTAAGAGGCATGCGGATTTGTTTTTGTGAATAGAGGTCTATGGGTTGAATGTTTGGCAACTGTGGTTTTTTGTTTTTGCATGAATGGTTTTGAAATTTATTGTGTTTGGTGTTTTGTTGTGAAAATCTGGTGTCTCAGTGAGTGAGACTAACGTAGAATTCAAATGCGTGTGGGTTTATAGAATATAGGTTTTGGAAAAATGGTACCGGCAGTTTGGCTAAAAAGTAATATAGAAATCACCATAAGCCAGATGCAATATATTCTTGAAATCAAGGCCTTGGACAATAATTTAAGCATGTTTCATATTGTTTTAGATAATGACATTAGAGTGGGCAATTCTATCATGTCTCCATTCCAACCAATGAGCTAGGCATGCTATAACAGCCAAACACTTGTAAAGCTTTCACCTAAGTTTTCACCTTATTTAATATATAAGAACTTCTTATATAGTTAATTATCCCAAATGAAAATTATCCTAAACATTTTTGACTAAGAGGTACTGTAAGTTAAAATATAAGACTCTTGAGATTTTCAAATTAATATTATCAAATTAAATCCAAAACTAACTTCAATAATTCAATTGTGAAAAACAATTTCCAAGAAAATAAAATTCTAAAATCTCATTCACAAGAAAACTAAATAACAGAAAAACCAAATCTTATTCCAAAGAGCATGATCTCGTTTCAGGTGCATTCATCTGAGGTAGATTTGTGTTTGAAATGGGTTGAACTAAGACAAATTGCAAAACCTAAGGATCTTTATCGAGTTTTTACCTAGTTGGATCAACCCTATATGGCCCGTTTATTTTTTTCACATACTTAAAAGTTAAGCAAGTAAAAAAGAAACTAGAGAATATATATTGTATATCCAAATAGGTTGTAGTACAAGTTAGAACTCGCTTGGATATTAGAGAAATGTTTAATCCCCATTTTGGAAGTGGAAAAGTGTTTTTATTTTTTAGAAAAGGTAGAGTGAAGGAGACAATTGTAAACAAGTGGAAAAAAATAAAGTCAATGAAGTAAGGCTAGCAATTGGGTCAACACAAGTGTCAACTAAGAGTTGGATCAATCGAGATTTCAACTGAGAGAGAGGTGAACCTCTCTATGAGTTATTGTTTATTAGTTGGGTCAAACAAGTGCTAGGCAAGATTATACAAAATTGTATTTTTTTTGCAGATTTTATAGCCAAACATTGTCCATTTGATATATAAACTATTTCAAAATTTTGTTGACTTTGATGCCCTTAACTAAATGGTGAAAATCTTTGTGCCCTTATCACGAGAACAAATTGTTTAGCTTTTTGTTAAAAGTTTTTTATTGAAAGTGTACTAAAATATACTCTTTCCTTGAACAAAATGAAAAAAAGTGGAAAAAAAATGTGAATTTAAAAAAATATACGTAAAAGTTAAAAATTAAAAACTAATGCTAAATACTGATGCCAAATTCACTTACGTGTCCTTGTTGTCTTGCAAACTAAACTATGTGATATGGAAAAAAAATTCGTGATTGTCACATACTCTGTTTGCCACAGCAAAGAGTCCCTTGTAATCGAACTTCAATTTTTATTTTTGCATCCATCTTTGTTTCCATCAAGAACAGAATGTCACACTGTGTGCCCTCTCCAAATCTTAGAAGGCTTAAGCCTTAAACTATCCAAGAGTTCCCAAGCTCTTAGCATTTTCAATTAAGGATACTTAGTTGATGGCGGGGTTGGTCTTTAGCCTCCACCATGTTGATATCTTTAACACGTCTTTGTTTTCTATCCTTGTTGCCTCAATCTTTAGTTGTTGAAAGTAGTTGGACTTCCACTTCCGTGGCTTGCTCTCGCGCCTTATAATTTTGTCCCACACTTGTTTCTTACCTCACCCACCATTATTTGTTTTGCAGTTATATGCTCATCAATCAAGGGTAATGAATCTAATGATACTCTCACTTTCCCTTTGGAAAATTCTTAGGTACTTCTAGAGTATGAAGAAATGATGTTCTCTCCTCTCACATTTATGGTAGACTCCACCATGAATTTAATGAATGAACCTCACTATGAATGTGAGAGGAGGGAGCACCATTCTCCGTGCTCCAAGAGTACCTAAGAATTTCTCCTAGTTTTTATATTCACTTTCATATTTTAAATGTATTTTTATTTTTTAAAATGTGAATATTTTTATATTAATTGTGGATATTTGTATAAATAGCAGAGGTAAACTAAATAATTAGAGTCATTAGACAGAAGTCTTATTTCGTTTCTTTTTCTTTTTTGATAATTTAATAGTTAGGAAAATAAAAATTTGAACCCTAAATATCTTTATTGAAAAACCTTAATTGAATAAATCTAAAAGTTAGAGAACTGAAATGAAATTTGAAAAAATTTAGAAAGCCAGTTTTGAATTTTTTTTTTTTTTGGTTTGACTACGGTCTAATTTGCAAAGAAGTCAACGTGTAACTGGGTGACCTTAAATCGATGAGGAGTGTGCGTGAAGCACATGGTCCCCCTGTCAAGAGTCATGACATGAGTTAAGAACTGGGACCCAACCATCCATGTGTTAGAGAGCCAGTTTTGCTTTTTCTTTTTCTTTTTTTTTTGGTTTGACTACGGTCTAATTTGCAAAGAAGTCAACAAGTAACTGGATGACCTTAAATCAGCAAGGAGTGTGCGTGAAGCACGTGGTCCCCCTGACAAGAGGCATATCATCTGTTAAGAAGTGGGACCCAACCATCCAAGTTGCACAACATTGATCTCTTATAAAGAAGAAGAAGGGAAAAAAAAAAAAAAGAGGACCAAGTACAGCGCTGGCGTAGGTACAGTTGCCACGTGTCGAATGCCCAGAGATTGACAACATAGTTTTTGGAATGGGACGGTGATCCCCACTTGATGAGTCCATGCATGATTCATTCACCCCCCAAGTGAAGTGAGTGCGGCCACTCTCTCTACACTAGTGCATATTTTAATGTTTGATTGTGTTGTACAATATTGCAAGTTGCAAAGTTTGATTGTTGTACAATATTGCAAGTTGCAAATGTATACGATACTTGTCAAATTTCCTTGTAAGATTTTGGAAATCTATTTGGTTAGGTCCATGATAGATTGTGAATTTGTTATGATAAGAGGATCTTTTGGTGGGCCATTCAGGTCTAATCAATCAAGAGGGGGCATTGACCGTAAATGAATCAAGTTGCTTACGAGGAGCTTGAACTCAAGTCAAAAAAAAGATTTGTTTATGTTTGTTTGTTTGTTTAAAAAATAAGTTAAATTCAAGTCTAAGTTTAGACTCGACAATTAAACGAACTAGACCTAAAATTAATAATACGTTTTTGAACAAACACTCGAACATTAAGGTCGATTCAAATTTATGTTGTATTATCATTATGTGTCTATATATAAACTTGTCTAAAAATATAATTATATAGTCTTGAAGCTGGACTGTTTAAGTTGAGGGGTAATGAAATATAGACTAGTATGCAATTTACATACTTAAAATTACACATTTTTATTTCAAATTTTGGATTCATAATATGCCGTTTTGAGTTGAGGTAGATTTAACGAACACATCATCACAACATATAGACGGAATGACTTAAATCAAAATGACATGTAACTTTAGGGTCCAAATTATAAATGGTGTCATATCTCATCAATACATATTCATTAATTTAGCACTTATATTTTTTATGGATAAAATAAAATTTAAATCTCTTTTTGGTATAGACATGATTTAAACTCAAAATCTTTTATTTAATAAGAAAAATCCCTATTTGATGTTCAACCTCATTTTTTATTTCATTAGCATTCATTTATAGGAAATAAAAACTTAATATATATTGTCAGTACATATGCCAAAACAATTTTATTAGTTTTTTTTTTTTAATTACTAGTTTATAAGTTTATTATTACATGCCTCATTAAAAAAAATGAATACTTCACATGTAAAAGTTAAATAAATAAAAAATAAAAAATAAAAAAAACAACAACAACAACAACAACACGCCGTACGGAGCCCATAGTACAATAAGAGGTAGAAAGGCGTATAAGAAAAAAAGATCTTTGTAATATGATTTGGTGGGATGCATCATTGATTTTGATGTTGGAGTTGAAATTCCCTCTACACACCTTTCATTGACACCATAAATGATCAAACATTTGAACATTAAAGTCGATTTAAATTTATAATATAACTTGTAATACGATCAAAGTGAGGCTTTCTTCCTTTTTTTCTCCTTACAGTTTGGAGTCTAAAGAAAATTTGCTCGCCTAGCCTCTGCTTCGTTGTCCAAAACAATTGATTGAATGAAATAATTATGCCTATCCTTCATAATACTGAATAGAAACCATCAGTCTCAAAAATACTTTATACTCTACTGATTGTGATATGCCATGTGTTTTATTTTATTTTATTTTTAAATTTTAGTTATTTTATAGGTAAAATAAAATGAATACATCATAACAAATTATGATTAGTGAAGTACAAAATGGAATATAAATAGTGGCTTTGTATTCCATGACACCTCCATAGGTAATAAAGACAAACACAAATTATCTTTCAATTCCTGCCATTTATTTATAAGAAAAGAAATTGATCCATGATTGCAAAAGCCAAAACATACATGCTAATTGGCCACCATTTATTTCAAAGTGCTTAGCAATATATATATATATATATATATATATGGGAAAGGTTTCTATCTAGTGACCAGTTCTACTGGACACACTAGGATACAGATACATATCCAAAATTGGACACGTGTTCACATCTCAGCGTGTCCAGTGAAACTAGCCACTGGACATAAGCCCAACTCTTTATATATTACATAAAAGCAACTATTCCTAGGAAGATATTCAAGAATATTCTTAGGCTAATATGGTCAAATGTCTCAGATTGTCATCGGACATTAATATATGTCATTATATTTGGAATGGAGTGAGATGGGGGAGAGAAGAAAGGGAGGGGAAGAGTGCTGACATTGTTATGTTCAACTTGGATTCCACATCCTCTACCTCTTCCTTTCTTACCTATTTTGATAAAATAGATATTAGAAAGTGGTTGAGTGCGCTTTAAGTGGTTTTCTTCTAGGGAAACAGGGCCTCCTTTAGAATTTAATTGGAATAAACTGATCTACCCTTCCATTTCATACTTCTGAATATAAATACGCATTACAAGATAATGATAAACTTGCTACTAACCTCTATAGGATAGCTACTATAGCTCATCCTTTATTTGAAACCCTTGCTAAGATAATGCTTAGCTTATTGGAACTTGAAATTCAAACTAATCTAAACAACCCAATCTAAACAATACCAATCTAAACCACCGATCCTAAACAATTAAAACCAAACCAATCTAAACAAGAAGTGATATCAGGAAATGCCATCTATATCTCTTTAGCAATGTGGCTGGCTACGGAAATCTTCTTGTCAACGTGGCCATGCAAGTCTTCATCCTTAGCAACGTGGTTATCTGAGGATGCTTGTAACAGACATATACTAATATTTTAAAACAATTTGATTGGCACAAGGTTCAAAGCTGTTTTCTTACTGGTAGTAATGCTAGGACCAGCTCCCTCTTCCATGTTGATATCTTCCTCTTTCATCCCATCAAGTAATTTCCAATTGAAACAATATAAAAGATTTGCAAGTGCAAGCTCAATTGTTGTTGTTGCCATATATATCCCAGGACAACCTCTTCGACCAGATCCAAATGTCAATAACTCAAAATTTTGACCTTTATAATCAATGGAGTTATCCATGAACCTTTCTGGGATGAATTCTTCTGGGTTCTCCCAGTATTTAGGATCTTGTCCTATTGCCCAGGCATTAACTTGTACTAACATTTTTGGGTAAATGTCATAACCATTGATCTTAAAGTGTGACATGGTTTCTCTTGGAAGAAGTAGAGTTGTTGAAGGATGCAATCTAAAAGTTTCTTTAACTATCATCTTTAGATAATGAAGGTGGTCAATGTCACTTTCAGTGACTTTCCCTTTATTTCCAATGAAATTTCTTACTTCATCTTGTGCTTTTTTCATCAATCTGGCATTCTTAGTAAGCTCTGCCATCGCCCATATAATGGTAATTGCACCAATGTCAACTCCAGCAAAAAATATATCCTGATAAACAAATATAGTAACAAGTAAGTAGATGAACATGGGCTAATTTGTTAAGGTAAGAAAAGTAAATTTTAAAAAAAAAAAAAAAAACATGGGATTAGTAAAAGATTGGCAACTTACCAAGAGGACTGCCTTAATGTTATGTTTTGTGAATCGAGCAGCATTGCCAGACTCAGCTTGCTCCCTTTCAATTCTCAGTAGCACATCGATAAAGTCTTCATGCTCTGGTTTTGTCCTCTCAGGATCAAGATGGAGATCAATGACCTGTTGGATTAAAGTATCCAACTCATGAAAAACCCTTTCAAACCTTTTAAATCTACCAGATAAAGTGTCTATAATCCATCCCATGAAGGGAAAGAATTCAGATGCACTGTAGCTTCCTATCATGGACGCTACCTCATGAACCACTGCTTGAAACCTTTCATTGTCTAAACCACTCCCGCGGAAACTCTTACCAAAACCAATCCTAAAAGTTATACTTGCAGTGAGGGAAAACAGCTTCTCAGAAAGATCAATAGGGGTTGCAGAAGATGCATAGTGAGATATAGAATCCACAAGCAAAGCAACTTCTTCTTCCCTAATGAACTGATAGGATTGCACCTTCTTCACGCTAAAAAGCTCAAGAACACATATTTTCCTTATCTCTCTCCAGTAATCACCATAAGGTGAAAAAGCTATGTCCTTATAATTGTAGGAAAAAACTTTAGAGCAAGCTAAGGGAGGTCTACTGCAACAGGCAAGATCATGAACTTTTAAGACTTCTCTTGCTGCCTCAGCAGAAGCTATTATGACAGTTCTTATGCCACTGAGTTGAAGGAGCATCACAGACCCATATTTCTTGGAGAGTTGCCACATAGATTGGTGAGGCAACACACCAAGTTGGTGCAAGTTACCTATAATAGGGAGCTTAGGAGGGCTTGGTGGAAGGTTCTTTGAACTCCACTCATCCATCTTTTTTTTCATGAGTAACAGAAGAGGAAGAACAAGGAGAAGAGGAAGCCATAAAGGTATGGTATCAAGAGCCATTGAAGCTGTATCTTTTATGTCAAGTTATTAAGTATCCTCTAAAATTGTTCACCTATAAATAGCCCGAGATACCAGATTGAACCAAAAATAAAATCTGTATGTAAGTTTTTTGTCCCCATTAGTCGGTATGATATTCTTAAAAAGGAAAAATATTGCTTCACACTATTTCTTACACTCTGGTATACTACATCACATTTGCATGCGCGATGTACACAATTTTTTCAATTTTTACACTCTAGCTAGCATGTACTACGTTCACATTTGCATGAGTGTAATATGATTACATTTTTTTTTTTTATCTCCATTTAAAATGGAGAAATATAATGGTATGTACAGCTGATATACATACAAAATGAATGTGATATATACTAAGTTCTCAAATTATTTGGTCAGTGTTTTTGTCTTATTGGATAAAATTGCATATGTATGTTTCTAATCCCTATGAAAGTTGGCAAATATATGTATGTTTCTAATCCCTATGAAAGTTTGGCAAAACTGATAAGATAAGCCCACACCGCTATACTCCTTTTAACATCCCACCTATGCCTTCAAAATTCCACTCTTATCATCTTTTTTTTGGAATGTGGTGGAGCGAGCAAAGAAGACCAGTAAGTGAATTTTAAGCTAAACGTTAATTCTAGATTCTAAAAACCAACCTCAAAAATCAAATTATACTTATCAATCACTTTCACAGGCATGTTACTAGTCCCATTTCCCATGCACCACACTTGTCCGTGTGTGTATACATATACATATGTGGCAATCATTAACATAACACACTTGTCCGTGTGTGTATATACATATTGCATGAGAGACGGCACCCAATAAGATAAGCCTACACCACTATACTCCTTTTAACATCCCACCTATACTTTCAAAATTCCACTCTTATCATCTTTTTTCCAGAATGTGATGGAGTGAGCAAAGAAGACCAGTAATTGAATTTTAAGCTAAACATTAATTCTAGAGTCTAAAAACCAACCTCAAAAATCAAATTATACTTATCAATCACTTTCGCAAGCATGTTACTAGTCCCATTTCCCATGCCCCACACTTGTCCGTGTGTGTATATATATATATTTGGCAATCATTAACATAACACACTTGTCCGTGTGTGTATATACATATTGCATGCGAGACAACACCCAATAAGATAAGCCTACACCGCTATACTCCATTTAACATCCCACCTATGCTTTCAAAATTCCACTCTTATCATCTTTTTTCCAGAATGTGATGGAGTGAGCAAAAAAGACCAGTAAGTGAATTTTAAGCTAAACATTAATTCTAGAGTCTAAAAACCGACCTTAAAAATCAAATTATACTTATCAATCACTTTCGCAGGCATGTTACTAGTCCCATTTCCCATGCCCCACACTTGTCCGTGTGTGTATATATATACATATTTGGCAATCATTAACATAACACACTTGTCCGTGTGTGTATATACATATTGCATGCGAGACAACACCCAATAAGATAAGCCTACACCGCTATACTCCATTTAACATCCCACCTATGCTTTCAAAATTCCACTCTTACCATCTTTTTTCTGAAATGTGATGGAGTGAGCAAAGAAGACCAGTAAGTGAATTTTAAGCTAAACATTAATTCTAGAGTCTAAAAATCGACCTCAAAAATTAAATTATACTTATCAATAACTTTCGCAGGCATGTTACTAGTCCCATTTCCCATGCCCCACACTTGTCCGTGTGTGGATATATATACATATTTGGCAATCATTAACATAACAAGGGACGCAATATATTCTTGAAACCGATGCTCTTTGACAATAATTTAACAATGTTTCATATTGTTTTAGATAATGACATTGGAGTGTACAATTCTATCATGTCTTCATTCCAAAGAATGAGCTAGGCACGCGATAACAGCTAAACACATGTAAAGTTTTCATCTTATTAAGAGTAAATAATTGCAATCATCTATATATATATATCTAAAAGTTTAAGTGTAGCATTTATTGCCGCTACGCTCCAGTTGAGCCACATCAGCGTCCACATCATTATCATTTCTCTTTCCAATCTTCCTATAATTTTTTTAAACATTTACTCATTTCAAAAGCCTTTTCATCTTCCTTTTTTTTTTTTTTTTTTTTTTGTCCTTTCTTATTTACACACTCTTACTATAAATTTGTCATTCTCTCTTCCATTCTTTACATACTTTTCCCTCACAAAAAAAGTTTCTCTCTCTCTCAATTTTTGGGTGAATTTTTTATTTTTCTTGCATCTCTGCTTTAGGTTGATAATTGTTGTGTTCTTTAGAACTTTATGTTAAGCTGATGCGATTTAGTTTTGTGATTTAAGTTTTTTTCTCTCTTTAATTTTTAATTTTATTACATGTTTTTTCTTTAAATTCTTAGTTTGGGTTGCTTTGAATTCACCTACTTAGTTGTTCTATATATGTTATTTTTGTACAACATGACATCTGTTCTATGAAATTACTTTAGACTTGATACGTTATCTTTTCATTTGATTTTTTTTTTTCTCTCCTCATGTGTAGTGATTGACTTCTAACAAAAACTATTCTATTTATATATTTAGAAATCTATTTCTTCCTAATTCCATCCGTTTAAATTTTGTAAGGGCTATGGATTCTATTGAGCAATTAATATGAAAAGCAAAATAAAAGTAAAATAAATTCTACAATAATTTACTTTATAGGTATCGACTCATCTAAGTTATACATTGTTCCTTAAAAGTAGTGCGAGAGAAACTAATGTTTGGTTTGTCTATGTAACTAATGTTTCTAATCTTTTCAAAGTTTGTGGAGCATATACCCTACTAATTAGGCCATCTAAATCATTTGAATTAAAAATCAATTGTAACATAAGGAACAAAGGGTTCATAATGCATTCATGTTCTCCTTATATTGTGATAAATCTGAGTAGTTGAATAATATTGCTGTTTAATTTACCACTATTACATATTTTTTCCTAAAAGCTACATACCATCGATCGTTACACCAAATGGATATTTCAAAGTTCATTTACTTGATTACTTTGCTGTGTGGTGAGTTGAAACATTGTTGGGTAATGATGTACGTTAGATTGAATGTGTAGCCTCTTAACTTGCAAAGGGTAAATACTGATTTATGTTAAGTTTTTTTATTAGCATTCTTTAGAGCTATAATTGTTGATAGGTCTAATGAGGCTTCATTAATTTATGTGAGGCTTTAATTTCATCCAAATGACAAGCAATAAAACAAGACAATTCATGTTCTGCTTTCAGGTTTATTCTATTAAAAAAAATGCTTAGCCTTTTGGTAACCACCAATTCATTTTGTTAACTCAACATCATAAAGTAACTTTAATTTAGTTATATGGATAGGGTTTATCATTTTTCAAGTTGCAAAATATATATACATATATATATATATATATATATATATATATATTCAAGCTAATATCAATAGCACTACTACATTTGACCATTTAAATTCAATCATATCCTCCATATCATTAAATTATTAATATTTTCTCATTTTTTTAATTTTTGAAAAATTAAACATATAATGTTTTAATTAAATACAAATAAATAAAAATTTTCTTATAAAATCGTACTTATTTTTTTTAACATTTACACTTTCTTCAACATTTCTCATTCCTTTCACTTTTTCATCTCCCCACTACTGTCTACCTTATTATCACTCTTCATCTTTCCCTTTATCTTCATTTATTTTGTTTCTTCTTATTCTTATCCTCTTGTTATAAATTTTTCATTATCTTTTCTATTCTATATTTTTATGCATAATTTTCGCTCACAAAAAATGTTATTTCTCTCTCTCAATTTTTTGGTAGATTTTTTATTTTTCTTGCATCTCTGCTTTATGTTATTAATTTTTTGTATTTTTAAGAACTCTACTTTGAGTTGATGCAATTTAGTTTTGTATTTTAAGTTTTTTTTTTTTTCTATTTTGTTCTCTTTGATTGTTAAATGTTATCCTATTGCATTATAAAGAATACAATATTATTCTAATACATAGCATAATTTGGATAATTTTACCATATAAGAATTTTACATAAGTTACATAGACAAAAGTAAAACAATAATATATATATATATATTTTTTTTTTTTTTTTTTTTGAGATAACTCGAAAAAAATTAGCACTCGCAACACGCCGGCGTGCGACTAGTCAACATAACAAGGGACGCAATATATTCTTGAAATCGAGGCTCTTTGACAATAATTTAACCATGTTTCATATTGTTTTAGATAATGACATTGGAGTGTACAATTCTATCATGTCTTCATTCCGAAGGAGGAGCTAGGCATAAGATAACAGCCGAACACTTGTAAAATTTTCACCTTATTAAGATACAAGACCTTCTTATATTGTAATTATCCCCATTCCTCAAATAAAAATTATTCTAAACGTTTCTGTTGAAAACACTAGAAGGTGCTGTCAATTGAATTATAAGGCTCTTGATATTCTCAAACGAATATTATCAAATTATATCCAAAACTAACCACAATAATTCAATTGTACGTGTAAGGTTGAATTTAATCAACCAATATGTTGGCTTTATTCTGTGCCAAATTTGCTTGTATTTTAGCAATTAGAAACTGTTAGGGTTTGTGCCCTAAAATCCAATTTATTGGCATGTCATGAATAATTAAGTTGTTTAATTATATGAGACTATTTATGAACTAATGGGACATTATCTTAGTCCATGAGATGCATAGTATGTGATTTATGTGAAAAGTCACAGAAAGATATAAATCACAAGTTCTTTGTAAACTCAGAATTTTAGTTCGTAGTCGGTGATGAAATTGGGCGTTTCATCTGCGAAGACTATAACTTATCAACTAAGATGATTTGTCTTGATCATGGAAGTTGAGACTTCTAGTTGATATGTTGATATGTTTTAAGAGTTAAAACATATTGAACTGGACCGCTGTGAGATTTATTATTCTCCTAATGACTGTCAAATGAATAATAAAGCTCACAACTTCTATTTACATCAACTCTAAATCCTGAAAGAATAATGAACCTGATCATGAGATGTAGGTTGCTTTGATATATCAGGAGTGAGATCTATAAGTTACGGTCAAAACCTCAGTATTTTGGGCAGCCGCATTTAATGTTGATGGAACATATATTCTCAAGATGGAGTTCATAATCTCTTAACAGAGATATAAAATATTCCCTTGAGATAAGTTTAATGGGTTTAGTTATTCAGAGTGTTGGGCCCACCACTTTAGTAAGGAATTACTAAAGTATATATTTATGGAATTGGATTTCATAAATATATGATGAATAACATAAAGGATTAAACCGGGTACTCAAGGATTAAGATGTAGTAATCTTCAAAGTGGCAGTCTATTTCATGACTTTGTATTACTACGAATATTTTAATGAAGGGGTTGTATGCATAATAAAGTCTTGGGATATAATTTATTAATAAGGCCTAGAGTACAATTATATTCTTATAGTGGTATTGAATATAATTAATGGTAACTTTCGACTTGTCAAGAGTTGACAAAAAAGCCTAAGGCCCATTGGAGCTAGAGTCTTATTTGTTCCCTTTGGTCCCATCTCAAGCCACAAACTAAAGCCCAATTGGGTAGGCCCAAAAGGCTAACCCAATTAGATAATCAGTCATTATTTAATAAGAGTTATTAAATAAAGAAACCATGAGAATAGTTTAAAACGTACGTATGATGAAAAAAAAAGAAATCAGATTTTCTCCACAATGAGAAAATGAAAGTTTTTTTCTTTGTGGGTCTATGTACAAAAGACTGATTGAGAGACCACACATTTTGGGCACCATGTGGAATTGAGATGAAGATTGAAGGTATTCTCAAGTCATGTTTTGAAATTCACTGCATCAAGGTACGCTTTCTATTCTTTGTTCTAGAATTCATGGTTACATGTTATCTTGCATAATTGAAGTAGATCCGTGGTTGTTGCTTCCGCTGTGTGTTTTGTATGAGATACAAAACCAGATTTTCCAACAAAAACCCTGTATTTAGGTGGGATTCATGTAAGGGTAGTAAGTGAGAGAGTGTGAAGAAATGCTCAAAATTTTGCAAGGATGCAGAGACTTGCGGGTGACTCGTGACTGGTAAGCCGCCAACTGCAACACACGAGTGAAGCGTGCAAAGAAGATGAACAGTCACGCCAGCTAGATCACTACAGGACAAAAAGTCCATCCTGGCCGTTCTGTTAGCTCGCGACTTCAACTCGCGACTCAGTCAACTCGCGAGGCCAAGCCGCCAACTAGCTCTGTTTTGAAAAACTTGACTTTTCGCATTCCATTCTCCCCCTAGTATAAATACCCCTTATACCCACGAAATGTAGAGAGCTTGCAGAAAGAATTTTGAGAGAGAAACCCTAGAGAAAAACAAGATTGATTCATCCACAATCTTCATATAAAGACTCTTCAAATTCTTTTACTCTCACCATCTCCATTGTTACATCCTTGAGAGGCTCTTACCCAAATCATTTTCTCACCATACCCATATCTATGAGAAGGCTATTTGGTGCTTTGGGAAGCAGTTAGGAATGGACCAATAGTTATTGGTTGATGCTATGGCCTATAACGGAATCCAGTAAGCTACAGAAGAAATAGGTTCGACACAACCTCGTTGGAGCAAGAAGCTTGGAGGGCTTAGGTACACTGGGTAGATTAAGTTTAGAGGGTCTTCTGCTGTTCATGTATCCCAACTTCATTTTTTAGTGGATTATTTACCGCTTGGAGGGCGAATGAGAGGTTTTACGCCGAGGGCTTTAGTTTCCTCTTCGATAACACATCGTTGTGTTGTCCTTGTGTTTGCATCTCTCTTCCCTTAATCTTTGCCATTTAATTTCTGCTGTGAATGTGATTTTAATTGGTTTAGATTGTTTATCAATTTTGGTGTAAGCTTATATTCATTTTTCTGCACATACATTGTTTGATATTAAGCTTGAATTGGTAATTTGTAAATTGGGGGTCTAACCGTTCATAGTGTTTTACACGCTATTTGAACATTCAATTAGTATCAGAGCGGGTACACTTGTTGTAGTTTAAATATCTAAGTGTGATCCTTGACCCCTTGGTTTATTTACCATGGATTGTGCTTTGTATGTCTCTTTGTATGATTTGGTTAATGATGAATGTAACATGCCACGTGTTTGTGAAAATGCCTCTATGAGTGATAATTCTCATGATTGTGATGCTATGTTACATGAATCTTTGGATGTTGTTGATATTCCAAATGACAAACTCTTGAAGAAAAAGGCTAAGAAGTTTCAAAAGAATTTGAGCAAGTTATTTTGTGAAAATGATGATTTGATTGCTAAGCTCAATGAATCCAACAAATTGGTTGAGAAATATAAGAAACTTGCTAAAATTCTCTTGAAAAGCTAAAATAGTTTGAATGTTTGAATATGGACTTGGATACTAAACTTGCTTTGTCTAACAAACTTGTTAATGAGCTAAAATGTGAAAATGAATCTCTTAAGATGCATGTCATTTGTTTGATTGCTGAACCTATTGATAAAAATGATGAAAATATTTGTTGCAATTATGTTGTGATACCCGATTTTGTGTCTATTGTGTGTTCTACCTCAAAGGACAAATCGGTGTACATTCCTCCACATAAAAGAAACCAAAAGGTGGAGAGAAAGGCTCTTTAGTCAAAGCCTCCATTTAGGTCTCAACCTAAGGTTTTGGATGAATCTAAGTTTGTTCCAACTTGCCACCATTGTGGTGTGATTGGTCATATAAGACCTCAATGTTATAAGTTGAAGAGAGAACAAAACCATGTTGCTAGATCCCTTCCCAAAAAGCGTAGTGGACCTAAGCACATTGTTTGTCACCATTGTGGTGCCTTTGGTCATCTAAGACCTCAATGCTCTAAGTTTCATGTATTTAAAAGAATCAAAAGAAAAGAGAAACTTGAGCTTTTTGGAAGTTGTGCTAAAAAGGGTAAACCGGTTTTGAGTGAAAATAGCATGTTGTTAAAGAAAGTGTTTAATGCTCTTAACTCCTTGTCTATGTGCATCTCCAGTTCTCATTCTTCCAACCCTCGTCTCACTTCTCATGAGACACTTATTCCAAACAATTGTTCCGTTTGGATGAGGAAGGGTTCCTATGGTTGAGCTTTTGCTATTTTGGCCCTTTATCTAATTCTTTCGATCTTTGTAGGACTCTTCATGCTTTGTTTGTCATATCTTCATGCATTTCTACATTTTGCATTTATTTGTATGCATTGCTTTTGTTTTGATCTTTTTTTTTTTTTGTGAGTAAAAATCCAAAACCACATAAAAAGTGAAAAATCCAAAAAGTTTGACCGACTTTGTTGAGTTTTGTTTGTCTCAAAACATGTTTGGCCTTGTAAATTTGTACTAATGGCTTCGTGCATCTACGAGCTTAGCTTGTTTCTTATGCAATCATATCATTGTGGAAGAAATCTTGAAATCTATGTGACTGTTGTAAATAGATCTTCAACCTTGTCATGAATAATTAGTGAATGGTTTTGTTGATCTTGAGACATGCATAGTCTTGTGCCTATATATCTTCCCACTTTTATTTTGTTGCTTTTACTTAAAGAGCTCACCAAATGTAAATTTCCAAATGAAAAGATATATTAAGCTGCAAAAGTCTGTCGCACATATTAGTATTTGACTAGGAAAAAGGGAAAGCGACCTAAAATAAAATGTATGATGCCCAAAAAGCCAAAGGCTAACTCATCTAATTGAAATATCAAAAATTTCAGGCATCGATCTCACAATGAGATGTGTTGATTCAAAAAGATCAAATGATATGTTGAACATGGAGCCAAATGAAAAGCTTCAAAGATATTGTACTCAAGTTTGTGTGGGAGGTCATATATGCATATTTCTATAATTGAGATGGGTCACATTATCTAGTGCTAGCTTTGTATGCCTTGATTGAATTGATCATTGAAGTGTCACATTAGACTAAGGACTATCTCATTTTTGATATTCACACACAACACACAAGTCTATGTTCAATGAATGTCATATTCATTTGTATGATTATACTTGATTAAATGTGTTTTCACATACTCAATCTTTGTTGATCAAACATAAAAAAATTTTTAGTGTTTTAACTGTTTTTAGAAAGTATTTTGTTTTTACAAAAGTTGTCAAAATTTCAACAAAAAAAAAAAATGTTGCCCTGTTTTGGCGACTCAGTTGCGGGTTGGTCCAGCCGCATGCCCCAGTCATGAACTTTACTCAGAAGATTTTCACGACTCACTGGCGACTCATTGGCGGGTAAATGCCGTAATCGCGAAAAGTACTTAGAATATTTTTCAAAATTCAAGTTTTTATGATTCTCGCAGCTCAGTGTGACAACTTGTTCCCAAGCTCTTAGCATTTTCAATTAAGGATACTTAGTTGATGGTGGGGTTGGTCTTTAGCCTCCACCATGTTGATATCTTTAACACGTCTTTGTTTTCTATCCTTGTTGCCTCAATCTTTAGTTGTTGAAAGTAGTTGGACTTCCACTTCCGTGGCTTGCTCTCGCGCCTTATAATTTTGTCCCACGCTTGTTTCTTACCTCACCCACCATTATTTGTTTTGCAGTTATATGCTCATCAATCAAGGGTAATGAATCTAATGATACTCTCACTTTCCCTTTGGAAAATTCTTAGGTACTTCTAGAGTACAAAGAAATGATGTTCTCTCCACTCACATTTATAGTAGACTCCACCATGAATTTAATGAATGGACCTCACTATGAATGTGAAAGGAGGGAACACCATTCTCCGTGCTCCAAAAGTACCTAAGAATTTCTCCTGGTTTTTATATTCACTTTCATATTTTAAATGTATTTTAATTTTTTAAAATGAGAATATTTTTATATTAATTGTGGAAATTTGTATAAATAGTGGAGGTAAACTAAATAATTAGAGTCATTAGACAGAAGTCTTATTTCATTTCTTTTTCTTTTTCAATAATTTTGAATGTTCAATATGTGTGTAAAACACCTTTGAACGTTTAGACCCCAAATTACAAATTATCAATTCAAGCTTATTATCAAACAATTAATGTGCGGAACATGAACATAAGCCATACACAGAATTGATAGACAATCTAAGCCAATTATAATCACATCCACAACAGAAAATAAATGGCAAAGATAAAGGAAGAGAGATGCAAACACAAGGACAATACGCGATGTGTTATCGAAGAGGAAACCGAAGTCCTCGACGTAAAACTTCTCCGCCGCCCTCCAAGCGGTCAATAATCCACTAGAAAATGTAGTTGGGATACATGAACAGCAATAGACCCTCCAAGCCTAATCTACCTAGGTACCTAAGCCCTCTAAGCTTCCTGCTCCAACGAGGTTGCGTTGAACCTTTTTCTTTTCTAGCAGACCGGATTCCGCTATAACCCATAGCATCAACCAATAACCATTGGTCCCTTCCAAACTGCTTCCCTTAGCACCAAAAGACCTTCTCACAGACGTGGGTGTGGTGAGAAAAGGATTTGGTCAATAACCTCTCAATGATGTATCAATGGAGAGGAAGAGAGTAGAGGAATTTGAAGAGTCTCTTAGTGAAGATTGGGGATGAGACAATCTTGTTTTTCTCTAGGGTTTCTCTCACAAAATTCTCTCTAGAAGCTCTCTACATTTCGTGGGTATAAGGGTCTATATATAGTGGTGTGTGTTTGGAATACGAAGAGACAGTTTTTGCCAAACAAGGCAAGTTGGCAGCTTGGCCTCGCGACTGGCCTAAGTCACGAGCTAACGGCCTAGCCATCCTGGAACTTTTGTCTTGTAGTGCGACAGCTGACGTGACCCTTCACCTCCACGCATGCTTCTCACGTGTGCTGCAGTTTGGCGGCTTGCAAGTCACGAGTCATAGCCGCAAGTCCCTGCTTCTTTGCACATTGTTGAGCAATTCTTCACACTCTCTTCACACACTGCCCTTACATTAATCCCACATAAATACAGGGTTACTAAGTGCTAAATTACAAGCAAATTGGCACGGAATAAAGCCAACAAGATGGTTGATAAAATTCAACCTTACAATCTCCCCCTTTAGCTATTCCGTGACAAAACCCTATAACAAACTCTAGACTTAACGCGTGAGTTGGGAACAGTTGGAAAACTCACTCACACCTAACTCTAGAATCTGTGAAGCTCTTGAACCATAAGAACAAGTATCTCCTGAAACACAACAACACAATAAGTTCATTGTATACAGAAACTTGTAATGCATATGGAGCAAGCACAATGCGATCAAGCAAAATAGAATATAGTAATAGACCATGGCAAGACCAAAACAAGCAATCACTACATACAATTGATCACAATGCTCATTCACACTTGGAATGAACATCCAGACATTCAAGCTGACAAACACAAGGCAAATCACTTGAATGACCAACACTCAACCATTGCACAGTACATGAAGTATATGCATCTAGAAATAAAATCCTACAAGGGCACAAGAGTGACAGTACTTAAAAGGAAATGCATGACATTTAGTTAGAAGTACTGATTTGACAAAGCATAAATGCTGCATAAAGCAAGGTACAAACCATAAAGCCTACAAAATGCATAGAAACAAACCCTAAAAGCTTACAAAAGCAACATGGGTACAAAACATAAACAAGAACCTTAAAAACCTACAGAGGTACCAGGTACAAACCGAACATAAAGAACTGAAAAACATCTTAAATAAATATATACCAGTGAATCACAAGTTTTCTCAAAAGTATTTAAAACCATATTCACACAGGATAAAAACTAGCAAACAATAAACACAATAGACAAAATAGGTGTATAACATCTATAATAACTCCCCCTTTTAGTATGCACACTTCTTTTCATCTTTATGCTGCTCTCCCCCTTACTGTGTGCTGCTCTCCCCCTTTTTGGCACGAATAGCTAAAGGTTTTCTTCCAGCTTCTGTTGAATAGCATCTAGTTGTAACTTAATGGTGCCGGGACGCATTTGAGTTTGATTGTGAAAGGAGTGAAGGAGCCATTCCAAATCAGAAATTCAATGAAGCACATTTTCGATGAAGTAGCTTTGCTTGGGAGTTTGGAATCCAGGGGGAATAGATGGAGTTCCAGTTGATTGTACAGTAGTAACTATAGCATGAGCAGATGGAGATGCATGTGTGGATGGCTCACTTTTAGGTTTCTTGAAGGAGTGACTCTTGCTTGCTTGGAGAGTGTATATGAATATTGGTCAAGGACGAGGCACAATTTTCTCATCTGATGAAGGACTAACACCTTCATGAAGGATAATCTTCATGATTAGACTACAAAACGGAAGAATTGTTCGTGTTACTAATCGAGCTGCTGTTTTCCCTATGATCTGAAATATGTGAGCACAGATGTTAATCAGGACACCGAAAATGAGGTCACACAAGAATTTAGCCCTTCCAAGACTGATGAAGGCAGTGTTTGACAGTGGGTAGAGGTTGGAGAACATGATTAGCTTTAGAGTTGTCAGTTCAGGCGAAAACAATGCAGTGCCTATAGATGATCCTGTGCTTCCCACTTCATGTTCATTCCCAAGAACTTGAAGGATGTCTTGTGCCTGAAGTACTCTGTCATCATATGGAGTTCAATCCACATTTTCTAGTCTTGTGATGCGTAATGCCTGAGCAATGTAGTCTACATTGATGGAAAATTCTGTTCCTCGTACCTAGCATTTCAACTCTACCCCTGTGTATCTGGCATTAGAGTAGAATTCCTTAACCAATTCTTCAATTGGACCCTCGAAATTCCCAAAAAGGTCAGCCCAATCTCTTTCTTCAAAAATCTTAGGGATAAACGTTGTCCCTAGGGTATCAAACTTGACAATTCATTCCCCAATGGGAGAAGCCTCTCTAAAAGTGTCTGTGTAGGTCTTTGAGTTAATAGGTGTCCTGAATCTCTCAATGGTAAAGTCTCTAGATGACTTAGACGATAGTCGTGTCCGTTTAGCAACCGGGGTTGACAGGTCATCGGTTACAATGTCTTTGCCTTTGGAGGAGCGACGAGTCATCTGCAAAAGATCAAACACACAGCAGAGAACCAAATGCAATACCATAGGGTACAAACATTAGTTTGATTAGATTCAGATATAAAAGTGTGAAACAGAGAGATTTCACTTAAACACAAAAACATGAACTAGAAAAACACCAAGAAGACATAAGCACTACAGACAAAATAAGTGAATAGGCAAACAAATATGATGAAGAACAATAACAACTCAGAGTCAAGTGTTCAATGTGCATCACAAAGCCACAAGTGACAAAAATACCAAGAACAAGATATGAATGGAGCAACACATTCATGAAACACATCACAGAGCACAGTCTCCCAATAGACAAAAGAAAAAATAATCAAATGTCCATCAAACATATTAGCACTCAGACAAAGAACACTCAACAAAATAAAGCAAATCCCCATACGAGCATGATATATCACAAAGCACAATGTCAACAACACAAATCAAGAAAAAAAATGTTCAAATCATGAAATAAGAAGTGAGGGAAAGAAAACCCATACCTTTTTCTTGAAGATTGGAGAAGAAATGATGCAGAAATGAAGGATTTTCGAAGAAGAACACGGAGTGTTTGAAAGAGTGAAATGGGGAAGACAATGAACAGTCACAAAAGTACGAGGGAAAAACTAAAAAAGTTTTAAAAACTGACTTTGAAACGCAAAACACGCGTTTTTCGCGACTGGATAAAGTCGCCAGTAAGTCGCCAGGGTAAGCCGCGAAACACTGTGAAACCAAGATTAAAAAAATCTTCTTAGTGTTTTTTGCGACTGGAAGGTCTACCCGCGAGAGAGTCGCGAGGTGAGCCGCGAAAATTTCTGAGTACCCTCGCGACTGGACCTTCCACCCGCAAGCAAGTCGCCACATTGAGCTGTGAAAAAACATAAAAACTCAAATTTTTAAAAATTTTCTAAGTATTTTTTGCAATTGAGACTTAGACTCACCAGTGAGCCGCGAAAAATCTCGGAGTGAGCTCGCAACTGGGGCATGCGACTGGACCAACCTGCGATTGAGTCGTCAAAACAGGGCAACATTGTTTTTGAAATTTTTGACAATTTTGTAAAAACAAAATACTTTCCAAAAACAAGGTAAAACACTCAAAAATCATTTACGTTTAATCAACAAAGATTGAGCATGTGAAAACACATTTAAACAAGTACAATCACACAAATGAATATGGCATTTATTGAACATAGACTTGTGTGTTGTGTATAGGTATCAAAAATGAGATAGTCCGTAGTCTAATGTGAAGCTTCAATAATCAATTTAATCAAGGCATACACAACTAGCACTAGATAATGTGACCCATCTCAATTATAGAAGTATGCATATATGACCTCCCACATAAACTTGGGAACATAATTTTGAAGCTTTTCATTTGGCTCCATATACATTATATCATTTGATCATTTTGAATCAACATATCTCATTGTGAGATTGATGTCTGAAATTTTTAATATTTCAATTTGATGAGTTAGCCTTTGGCTTTTTGGGCATCATACAATTTATTTTGGTCACTTTCCCTTTTTCCTAGTCAAATACTAGTATGTGCGACAAGCTTTTGCAGCTAAATATCTCTTTTCATTTGGAGATTTACATTTGGTGAGCTCTTTGAGTAAAGCAATAAAATAAAAGTGGAAAGATATATAGGCACAAGTCTATGCATGTCTCAAGATCAACAAAACCATTCACTAATCATTCATGACAAGGTTGAAGATCTATTTACAATAGTCACATAGATTTCAGAATTTCTTCCACAATGATATGAGTGCATAAGAAACAAATTCAGTTGGTAAATGCACAAAGCCATTAGTACAAAGGTACAAGGCAAAACATGCTATGAGACAAAACTCAACAAAGTCGATCAAACTTTTTAAGATTTTCTACTTTTTATGTGTTTTTGGATTTTTGACACAAAATCAGTAAAAGATTTAACAAAAGCAACTTATATAACAATGTAAAAACATTTGAATCAAAGACAAATACACAAAAGCAAAAAGCATACAACCAAGCATATTCACAAAGCATGGGAAGTATTAATGCATGGACATGTTGTAATGCTTATGCATGAGTACCCCTCTTCACCCACACGTCACGTGCGTTTGGGGTGATATCCTTGACGGATTGGGTACGAGAGTTAGGACTTTCAAACCTTCGTGTGAAGCTTTCCAAACAATTGGTGAAGGCACCGATCATCTTCATCACGTCCATCATTCCTAGATCACGGTTTTGACTTCTTGGTTGCTCACCACCCCAAGACCTCTCGTCATTTCTCCTTTCTCGTGATCGAGGAGCGCTTGCATTGTTCAATGCTCTCAGCTTATGATAGTTGGGTCTTATATGTCCTTGTAATCTGCAAAAATGACACAAATAATTCATTTTAGGACCCTGTTGTGATCTTGGAAGTGATCTTCCTCTAGATCCAAATCTAGCTTCTGATTGATTACGGGACTTATTAAACACCCGTTGATTAGCCACCTTCTTCTTCTTCTCTGCCTTAACTTTCTCAGGAATAGGCTCTTCTACAACCGTCTCTTTGGCCTTCACAAACTTCCCTTCTTTGGTGACATTGGCTGATGAGCTACTCCCTCCAGTGTATCCCAACCCGGACTTGTCTGAGGAAGGTTTTTGAGATGAAATAACATCTTCTATCTTCTTGGAGGAGACCCTTTCTATCTTGGCATGAACTTGCACTACCTCTTGCTCAAGAAATCTCACTTTTGTGTAAACTTCTGATAGCCCACCATTTAGTGTTTCAATTTCACACTTTGCCTCCTTGTATCGTACCAGAAGACTTTTGTAATCTTCCTCAGTTTTCTTCATCTTCTTCACAGCCGCCTTTGCCACCCTTGCATACTCACCCGATTTCTCAAGGAGTAAGGCGTAATTCTCTTGAAAACCAGATGTATCTTCATCCTCTTCAGCCTTCGATTCTTCAACAACCCCAATTGACTCCAAATCAGAATGCTCACCAAGCTCCTTCACAAGTGAACCCAAATCATCTGAGGATTCCACATGTGCAATGGTCATGAATGCGGAGTAATTTCCCTCTCCGTCACAGCTATCTTCAGAGTCCGAGTCTGATGAATCAGTGTCACTTAAAATAGTAGCATAAACCTTTCCTTTTGACTTCAGATAATTGGGACATTCCTTTTTGAAGTGTCCATGTCCATTACACTCGAAGCATGTAATCCCTTGAGAAGATTGGGAATCTTTACCATCTTTTCTTAGGAATTCTTTCTTCTCCATCCCGGAACTATGAAATTTTCCTTTGTCACCAAATTTCCCACCGTTCTTGAGTTTTAAGAATTTCTGGAAGTTCTTTACAAGGTACGACACATCTTTATCTACTACATCCTCTTCCGAAGAGTCATGAGATGCCACTCTCTCATCAATTGTTTTAAGAGATAGAGATTTACTCTTCTTCTGTGTGGACAATGACAATTCATATGTCTGCAATGAACCAACCAGCTCTTGAACTTTGATGTCGTCAAGATCCTTGCTCTCTTCAATGGCTGTTACTTTGGCACGAAAACTTTCTGACAGTGATCAAAGGATCTTCCGTACAACTTTAGAATCCTCCGTCTTTTCCTCCAAATTAAATTTGCCAATGACCACCTCGTTCAGCTTACTGTAAAAAGAATCAAAGGACTCATCCTCACTCATCTTTAACTCCTCAAAGCGAGTGGTCAGCATCTGGAGTTTGGTGTCCTTCACCTTCTTAGTCCCTTCATAAGTTGTCTCAAGAATTTCCCATGCTTCCTTAGCAATGGTGATATGTGAAATCCTGTGAAATTCTTCTGGAGAGACACCACAGAAAATGATATTCAAAGCTTTGCTATTAGCATTAGCCGCCGTGAGAGATGCCTTATCCTAAGTGGATTTGGCAGCCTCCGATCTAGTCCAACCAACTTCAACTGCATCCCACACAGCATCATCAATAGAACACAAAAACACCCTCATTTGGACTTTCTAAAAAGCATAATTATTACCATAAAAAAATGGTGGTACATTAAGAGATTGAGACCTATCCATCTCAACAAGGGGTCAGGGATCACACTTAGGTATTAAAACCATAGCAAGTGTACCTGCTCTGATACCAATTGAATATTCAATATGTGTGTAAAACACCCTTGAACGTTTAGACCCCAAATTACAAATTATCAATTCAAGCTTATTATCAAACAATTAATGTGCGGAACATGAACATAAGCCAAACACAGAATTGATAAACAATCTAAGCCAATTATAATCACATCCACAACAGAAAATAAATGGCAAAGATAAAGGAAGAGAGATGCAAATACAAGGACAACACGCGATGTGTTATCGAAGAGGAAACCGAAGCCCTCGGCGTAAAACCTCTCTGCTACCCTCCAAGCGATCAATAATCCACTAGAAAATGTAGTTGGGATACATGAACAGCAATAGACCCTCCAAGCCTAATCTACCCAGGTACCTAAGCCCTCCAAGCTTCCTGCTCCAATGAGGTTGCACCAAACCTTTTTCTTTTCTAGCTTACCGGATTCTGCTATAACCCATAGCATCAACCAATAACCATTGGTCCCTTCCAAATTGCTTCCCTTAGCACCAAAAGACCTTCTCACAGATGTGGGTGTGGTGAGAAAAGGATTTGGTCAATAACCTCTAAAGGATGTATCAATGGAGAGGAAGAGAGTAGAGGAATTTGAAGAGTCTCTTAGTGAAGATTAGGGATGAGACAATCTTGTTTTTCTCTAGGGTTTCTCTCATAAAATTCTCTCTGGAATCTCTTTACATTTCATGGGTATAAGGGTCTATATATAGTGGTGTGTGTTTGGAATACGAAGAGACAGTTTTTGCCAAACAGGGCAAGTTGGCGGCTTGGCCTCAGCCTGGCCAGCCTAGGACTTTTGTCCTGTAGGGCGACAGCTGGCGTGACCCATCACCTCCCCGCATGCTTCTCACATGTGCTGCAGTTTGGCAACTTACAAGTCGCGAGTCAGTCGCAAGTCCTAGCCGCGAGTCCTTGCTTCTTTGCACATTATTAAGCAATTCTTCACACTCTCTTCACACACTACCCTTACATGAATCCCACCTAAATATAGGGTTACTAAATGCTAAATTACAAGCAAATTAGCATGGAATAAAGCCAACAAGATGGTTGATAAAGTTCAACCTTACAAATTTAATAGTTAGGAAAATAAAAATTTGAACCCTAAATATCTTTATTGAAAAACCTTAATTGAATATACCTAAAACCCTAGTCTCATCCACAATTGTGTCAAATATGTGAGAGCTAATGTCTATGAAGGTTTTCTCTTTGAGCTCCATGAGAAAGATAGCTCTAGCATTGTTGATTGTAGTCAGCTTACTTACTGGGTACAAGTTGAACATCATGATGGTGGTTAGACACCTCATGTCAGCTGGGAAGGCATTAGTGTTGAGACATCTCCCCTCTTTAACACCACCAATCCGAGATTGGATAGTTTCTATGGATAACATCCTGTCCTTGTAATTGGTGAAGTCATGATCATCTAAACCATCAAGTCCTAGCACTTCATCTATATCACTTGCATCTATAGTGAATTCCTTTCCTCTTATCCAGCAATTAATTTCATCCTCTTTCAGCACAGCATTTGCATAGAACTCCCTGATCAAAGGCTCACACACTCTAGGCAAGTCACTCAACAGCTTATCCCAACCTCTCCCCTCAAAACAGTTGGGAATGAAAGTGTCCTTCAAATCCACTAAGTCCACAAATCGTTCTTGAATGATTGTTGCCTTCAGGTAGTACTCTTTGTATCTCTCAAAGTGTTGAGTAGATCTAAACTTGGAGTTTTCCATTTTCAGTCTTTTATCACCCTTCTTAGCAATAGTCTTCTTCTTGGTAGGAGTCATTTGTAAACATAGCAGACAAGGCCACAAGAACAAAGCACAATAGATAGACACTCACAACATTAGTAACAGATTAGAAACACATTGAGGAACAGAGATTAATAAAAAAAATTTAGTCCACACAAGATTTTAGAAGCAATAAGGCATGAGATAATGTTCAAAACTCAATGCACAGTAGAGCACAGTATAGATTTAACACCAACAATGACCCCAAAAAAAAACTCAGTGTGACAGTGTGCACAAACACAATACAAGCAGCATAAGGATCAAAACTTACAATCTATGAACCAAATGCAGCACATGTCTTCAAGACATTACATAATGGGTATGATATGCAACACTGATGACAGAACAACAAAAGTACTCAAGACAGAAAAGCAAGCATGAGAATAAAACATATCAAGCATCAGATTGATAAATGCTACAAAACCCTTTCAAACAAACTCAACAAAATAACCCCAACCTATATCCGAATCCACACATATCTCAAATCAAAACCACAACACACAGATCCAAGAAAACAAGGTTATAATCGTGAAGAACTTAAAGAAATGAGAAAACCTATACCTTTTTCTTGAAGATTGGTGGTTGAAATGATGCAAAAATGTAGGTTTTTGAGAGTGACACAGTGAGTTTGAGAGAGATTTGAAATGGGGAAGACAATGAACAGTCACAAAAATTTGAGGAAAAACTAAAAAGATTTTAAAAACTACCCTTAAAATGCAAAACACGCGATTTTCGCAACTGACTTAAGCCGCGTGCAAATCGCCAGTGCCAGCCGCCAGAACACTTAAAACAAAAATTTTGAAAAATTTTTCTAAGTGTTTTTCACGACTGGAAGGTCTACCCGCGAGCAAGTCGCGATGTAAGCCGCAAAAATCTTTGTGTACCCCTCGCGACTGGACCTTCCACCATCGAACAAGTCACCACAGTGAGTCGCGAGAAACATAAAAAAACCAAAATTTGAAAAATATTCTAAGTATTTTTTGTGACTAGGACATTGACCCGCCAGTGAGCCGCGAAAAATCTCTGTATGGGCTTGCGACTAGGGCATGCGACTGGACCAACCCGCGACTAAGTAGCCAAAACAGGGCACCACTGTTTTTGAACTTTTGATAATTTTTGTAGACACAAAATACTTTCCAAAAACAAACTAAAAGACTCAAAAATCTTTTTGTGTTTGATCAACAAAGATTGAGCATGTGAAAACACATTTAAACAAGTACAATCACACAAATGAATATGGCATTCATTGAACATAGACATGTGTGATGTGTGTGGATATCAGAAATGAGATAGTCCTTACTCTAATGTGAAACTTCAATGATCAATTCAACCAAGACATACACAATTAGCACTAGATAATGTGACCCATCTCAATTATAGAAATATGCATATATGACCTCCCACACAAACTTGAGTACAATATCTTTGAAGCTTTTCATTTGGCTCCATGTTCAACATATCATTTGATCTTTTTCAATCAACACATCTCATTGTGAGATCGATGCCTGAAATTTTTGATATTTCAATTAGATGAGTTAGCCTTTGGCTTTTTGGGCATCATACATTTTATTTTAGGTCGCTTTCCTTTTTCCTAGTCAAATACTAATATGTGGGACAGGCTTTTGCAGCTTAATATATCTTTTCATTTGGAGATTTACATTTGGTGAGCTCTTTAAGTAAAAGCAACAAAATAAAAGTGGGAAGATATATAGGCACAAGACTATGCATGTCTCAAGATCAACAAAACCATTCACTATCATTCATGATAAGGTTAAAGATCTATTTACAACAATCACATAGATTTCAAGATTTCTTCCACAATGATATGAGTGCATAGGGAACAAGCTAAGCTCGTAGATGCACAAAACCATTAGTACAAAGGTACAAGGCAAAACATGTTTTGAGACAAAAACTTAACAAAGTCGATCAAACTTTTTGGATTTTCTACTTTTTATGTGTTTTTGGATTTTTGACATAAAAGCAAGAAAAGATTGACCAAAAACAACAATGTAAAAACATTTAAAAAGAACAAATAAACAAACAAACAATTTTCAACACAAACAAGCAAAAAGCACACAACCAAGCATAGTCACGAAGCATAGGAAGAATTGATGCATGGACATGTTTTAATACTTATGCATGAGTACCCCTCTTCACCCACACGTCACGTGCATTTGGGGTGATACCCTTATAAGATTGGGTACGAGAGTTAGGACTTTCAAACCTTCTAATGAAGCTTTCCAAGCAGGTGGTGAATGAACCGATCATCTTCATCACGTCCATTACTCCGGGATCACCATTTCGATCTCTTAATGACTCAACAGTCCAAGTCCTCTTGTCATTTGAGTAGTTGCATTCTTCAATGCTTTAAGCTTATGATAGCTTGGTTTGGTGTGTCATTGAAGTCCACAATGATGGAAAAAGTGGTTCGTTCTCAGACTTCTTTGTGATCTTGGAAGAGATCTTCCTCTAGCTTTAGGTTTAATCACTAATTGGTTACGGGGCTTATTCAACACCCGTTGGTCAGCCACATTCAGCATCTCTATCTCACACTTGGCCACCTTATTTCGCACTAGGAGACTTCTATAGTCCTCCTCTGCCTTCTTCATCTTTTTCACAGCTGCCTTGGCCACACGTGCATATTCTCCTGATTTCTCATGGAGTGAATTGAAGTTTTCTTGAAGACCCCCTATACTCTCATCTTCTTTACCATCCGATTCTTCTACAATTCCCATTGATTCCTCATCACTATGCTCCCCAAGCTCTTGTACAAGAAAATTCAAGTCCTCCAAAAACTCAACAAGAGCAATGGTCATAAAAGCGAAGTAATTCCCTTCTCCATCACAGCTTTCCTCAGAATCAAAATTGGATGAATCCAAGTCACTAAGAGTTGTGGCATACACCTTGCCCTTCGATTTCAAATAGTTGGGACACTCTTTCTTGAAATGTCCGTGTCTGTTGCACTCAAAGCAAGTGATTCCTTGTGTGGATTAGGATTCCTTTCCATTTTTCCTTTTGAATTCCTTCTTCTCCTTCCCGTAATTTTGGAATTTCCCTTTACCGCCAAATTTTCCATTGTTCTTGAATTTTAAGAACTTTCGGAAATTCTTCACCAAATATACCACATCTTTATCGACAACATCCTCATCCGATGAGTCGTAAGCTTCGACCCTTTCATCAACCGTCTTAAGAGCAAGGGATTTGCTCTTCCTTTATGTGGGCAGTGACAATTCATAGGTCTGAAGTGAGCCAATCAGTTCTTGGACTTTGATATCATTAAGGTCCTTACTCTTTTCAATCACTGTTACTTTGGCACGGAAGCTCTCCAGCAACGAACAAAGGATTTTCCTCCCAACTTTAGAATCCTCCGTTTTCTCCCCCAAGTTGAACTTTCCGATGACTACTTCATTCAGCTTGCTATAGAAGGAGTCAAAAGACTCATCCTCACTCATTTTCAACTCCTCGAAATGAGTGGTTGGCATCTGCAGCTTGGTATCTTTCACTTTCTTTGTTCCTTCATACATGGTCTCCAATATCTGCCATGCCTCCTTGGCAATAGAAATGTGAGATATCCTATGGAACTCTTCTAGAGACACACCACAAAAAATAGCGTTAAGTGCTTTGCTATTTGCATTAGACGCCGCGAGGGTTGCCTTATCCCATGTGGATTTGGCAACCTCCGGCCTAGTCCATCCAATATCCACCGCATCCCAAACAGCTTCATCCATTGAACACAGAAATGCCTTCATCCTGACTTTCCAAAAGGCATAGTTGCTACCATCAAAATATGGTGGCGCATTTAAAGATTGAGACTGGTCCATCTCAATACGGGGTCAAGGATCGCACTAAGGTGTTTAAACCACAAAGAGTGCACCCGCTCTGATACCAATTGAATGTTCAAATAGCATGTAAAACACTATGAACTTTTAGACCCCCAAGTTACAAATTACCAATTCAAGCTTAATATCAAACAATGTATGTGTGGAAAATGAACATAAGCTTATACCAGAATTGATAAACAATCTAAACCAAATAAAATTACATCCACAGCAAAAATTAAATGGCAAAGATTAAAGGAAGAGAGATGCAAACACTAGGACAACACAACGATGTGTTATCAAAAAGGAAACCGAAACTCTCAGCATAAAACCTCTCCGCCACCCTCCAAGCAATCCATAATCCACTAAAGAATGAAGTTGGGATACATGAATAGCAGAAGACCCTCCAGCCTTATCTACCCAGTGTACCTAAGCCCTCCAAACTTCTTGCTCCAACGAGGTTGCGCTGAACCTTTGTCTTCTTTAACTTACCGAATTCCGCTATAGCCCATAGCATCAACCAATAACCATTGGTCCCTTGCTAACTGCTTCCCAAAGCACCAAATAGCCTTCTCAAAAATGTGGGTATGGTGAGAAAAGGATTTGGGTAATAACCTCTCAAGGATGTAACAATGGAGAGGGTGAGAGTAGAGGAATTTGAAGAGTCTTTATGTAAAGATTGTGGATGAATCAATCTCATTTTTCTCTAGGGTTTCTCTCTCAAAATTCTCTTTGCAAGCTCTCTACATTTCGTGGGTATAAGGGTCTATATATAGTGGTAGGTGTTTGGAATGTGAAAAATCATTTTTCCAAAACAGAGCTAGCTGGCAACTTGGCCTCGGGACTTGACTAAGCCGTGAGTTCAAGCCGCGAGATAACTGAATGGCCAGTCTGGACTTTTTGTCCTGTAATGCTCCAACTGGCATGATGCTTCAGCTTCTCCTCATACTTGGCACATGAGCATCTTCTGGCTGCTTGCAAGCCACGAGCTACCCGCGAGATCCAGTCGCGAGTTCCTGCTTCACTGCAAACTCTTGAGTAATTCTTCACACTCTCTCACACACTACCCTTACATGAATCCCACTTAAATACAGGGTTACTAAATGCTAAAATACAAGCAAATTTGGTGTGGAATAAAGCCAACTGAATGGTTGATTAAATTCAACCTTACAAAACATATAATGTTTTAATTAAATACAAATAAATAAAAATTTCTTTATAAAATCGTACTCTTTTTTTTTAACATTTACACTTTCTTCAACATTTCTCATTCTTTTCACATTTTCATCTCCCCACTACCGTCTACCTTATTATCACTCTTCATCTTTCCCTTTATCTTCATTTATTTTGTTTCTTCTTATTCTTATCCTCTTATTATAAATTTTTCATTATCTTTTCTATTCTATATTTCTATGCATAATTTTCGCTCACAAAAAATGTTATTTTTCTCTCTCAATTTTTTGGTAGATTTTTTATTTTTCTTGCATCTCTGCTTTAGGTTATTAATTTTTTGTATTTTTAAGAACTCTACTTTGAGTTGATGCAATTTAGTTTTGTGTTTTAAGTTTTTTTTTTTCTATTTTGTTCTCTTTGATTGTTAAATGTTATCCTATTGCATTATAAAGAATATAATATTATTCTAATACATAGCATAATTTGAATAATTTTACCATATAAGAATTTTACATAAGTTACATAGACAAAAGTAAAACAATAATATATATATATATATATTTATTTATTTATTTATTTATTTATTTATGAGATAACTCTAAAAAAATTAGCACGCGCAACGCGCGGGTGTGCGACTAGTCAACATAACAAGGGACGCAATATATTCTTGAAATCGAGGCTCTTCAACAATAATTTAACCATGTTTCATATTGTTTTAGATAATGACATTGGAGTGTACAATTCTATCATGTCTTCATTCCAAAGGAGGAGCTAGGCATGCGATAACAGCCGAACACTTGTAAAATTTTCACCTTATTAAGATATAAGACCTTCTTATATTGTAATTATCCCCATTCCTCAAATAAAAATTATTCTAAACGTTTCTATTGAAAACACTAGAAGGTGCTATCAATTGAATTATAAGACACTTGACATTCTCGAACGAATATTATCAAATTATATCCAAAACTAACCACAATAATTCAATTGTACGTGAAAAAAAAAAATCTTCAAGAAAATAAAAGTCTAAAATCTAATGCGCACAAAAACTAAATCACAGAAAAACTAGATCTTATTCCAAAGAGCTGGATCTAGTTTCAAGTGCATTCATCTAAGCTAAGTCTGTGTTTGAAATGGGTTGAACTAAAACAAATTGCAAAACCTACAATCTTTATCGAGTTTTTAACTAATTGGGTGAACCCTGTATGGCCCGTTTATTTTTTTCACTGTTGACACTGGAAAAAATGCCCAATGTGCATATCTCAAGTATCAACCTCCTATATGTGAGGAGCTTCTTGGCAACATGTAATCCAAGTGTGTGATTTGTGTCCTACACTAGGGTGATGTGGGTGTGAGTCTATCCTTTATCTTTCCTTTTTAGAATCACCACTAACCATTGGGTGTCATTGGTCACCTATATGTCTAATCCCTTTATACCTATTTAACTAAGGATTTTCCAAAAGATTCCTAAGTTAAAGGGTACAGCAAATGTCTTGAATAAAAGACATGAACTCGAAAGTTTTATTATGTGTAGAGAAGCTATTAGGCACCCTACAATGTCTATTCTTAGATAGTACATTATTTTGAATTAATCCTAATTTCTATCATTTGAAGTGTGACTCATTTATTTGGCATTTGAGTTCAAGGAAACATGTGAGGATGCATGTACATGTGAGCATGTGAAAATGTTTGTGCAAGTGAGAATGCATGGCATGTGAGATGCATGTGCACATGAGGTATGCATAGATGAATTATTTTGTGCAAGAAACCTAACTCACTCCATTAAAATTTTTGGCATTGCAAAATAAACACTAATGAAAAGATTAGTGCTTGGGGATGGGGATTTGTTTGCTTATTGATGGGCCATGGGCTTAATTGATTTGAAGTGTGACTCTTTTATTGGGTATTTGGATTCAAGGAAACACGTGAGGATGTATGTACATGTGAGCATGTGAAATTGCATGTGAAAATGTGTGTGCATGTGAGAATGCATGGCATGTGACATACTAGTTACTAGCATACAAGATACTATGTACTAGCATGTGAGAAAATACAATTAGGCATGCATAGATGAATCATTCAAAGTGCAAGAAATCTACCTCATTTAGTCACTCCATTAGAAGTTTATTACTTAGCACTACAAAAAAAAAAAAAAAAAAAAAAAAAAAACACTAATGAAATTATTGGTTCTTAGGGAATGGCGGATTTGTCGGCTTATTTTGATGGGTCATGGGCTTAATTGATTTAAAGCCATGGGCCATGCACCATTTGAAAATTATTTTGTGAAAATTGTCCTTTTATTTGGAAAATTGATTTATTTCTTTAGAAAAAGGCTTTTGAAATCCTTTTGAGTTTTTATGTAAAATACCCTCCGAGGGTTTTTAGGAAACATCACATGATTTTTAGTTGGAAAATATCCTCTAAGGATTTTAGAAAAATTTTGTTTTCTTTTTCTTTAAAAGTGGTGCAAACATCAAGCCTTTTATTGTGGGATGGAGAACCTTCAATACCACCTATGGAGATGGCATGAAGATACACACACATCCAAGAGGGGAATGACATGAACACAATATATCAAATAAATTGCAATTGGCAATGATGAGATAAACATATTAGCATAATAAACATGTGAATTCCAAAGAGAATATCATGCAAATCTAATCAACCAATATGTGAATTTATTGACAAAATTGTTGCAAAAGACACTTCATATCACGACCCAAATGACTAACTTGCTGATCTTACATAACTCAATAAGCATAATTAATTTAAACATAATTCAGTAAACTCCAAATAAACAATACCCTTAATAAACCTCTTACAATAACTAAAATCCACAATTTAGAAATAATCTCCAAATACTATAAAATCTAAAGCGGAATAAAAATAACTAAAAATTCTTTAAGGCTTCAAGTATTATTGGCGTCACCTAAAAACTCTCATGCTCTACCTTGCCCCTTACAAAGTAATCCAAAGGTTTTGCCTCACAACTAAACTTTAATCTGAAAATTGTAATTGATGGGGTGAGTCACACATCCAGTAAGCAATTACACACAATACACAATAGAATAGAGTCAAACAAAGTATGAGTATTTTGATTTTTCACAAATTCACTCAATGATATCAAATATAATTATTCCGAAACATATAATGAATCAAATCTTAAAATCATTTGAAAACACATAAATATAATTAATCAAAGCACAGTGTCAGATATACATATATCACATATTCTCACATACAATCCTATGAGCGGATACCAACATCTAACCCCTGCTAATGGGGGATCAACACTTATTCTCACATACAACCCTGTGAGTGGGCTTACACATATAATTGATCAATTCTAAAAACACTTATTTTGAGTCACATATCGCAAAAGCAAAGTTTATACAAAATATAATAATTTTCATAATATTAACAATAATTCCAAATAAAGAGGCATATCGAAGATCACAATATCGAATTGAAACATAAATTAAAGGATGCTTGACTCTCTTAGGGAATGAATAAGAACTGAAGAGTTTATATAAATATTTTTACAATTCTTGAGTAAGTTTGAAAACCTAATTCGCTAAAAGAAACGCCTAAAATGCCATTTGGAAAATAAGAATATGACTTTGAAATCACTTGGTTTTAAACAACTTAAAGAACAAAAACCTTTTTAGAAAAATTATCTTGAAACTAATTCCTTTCTGAAAATAGTTTCGTTTAGACATCATCTTTTAAATGAGATTTAGATGTTTCAAACTTTATTTAAGATTCAAAATTTCTCTTTAAAACATTATTTAAAAGTCGAAGTTTCTATTTAAATGACATAAAGAAATGCATTTTGATAAACTTTAGAAAACGTAAGCTTAAAAACATTACTTTTGAAAACTTTTGACTTCTAAGAACCTAATGAAAAACACTTGTGCATATTATGCATAATTACTTACAACACTTGAATCACTTAAAAAAATTACTTTTGAAAACTCTTGACTTCTAAGAACCTAATGAACAAAACTTGTGCATATTATACATAATTACTTACAGCACTGGAATCACTCTGAAAGTCCAGCTAAAACACCCTCCAAAAAGTCTCAAAATACTGTTAAATAGGACCTATAATTAACCGTGGAAATTACTTAATATCCTCCTCAAAATATAAAATTTATTGAATTATACAAACTAACTCACTAAGATTATACTTAGTTTAATTAAATAATAACACTGATGCAAGGCATCTCTACCCAAAAATATGTTTTCTTGAATTTATCAAAACTCATAGGCAGTAGCCAAAACTTTAGGATTTAATATATGTCCTAAACAGGAGAAAATGGGCAAATGCCCCTTTCAAAAAAAAAAAATCCAGCATTTTGTCCCCTTTCTCAAACTAATTAGGGAAATGCCCCTCTTTTGAAACTCGATTTTCTCAAAATCGAGTTATAAAAAAAAAAAAATTCTGGAGCCCTATAATGACGTTTTAAGCAGTCTATAGTGACGTTTTAAAGATCTATAGTGACGTTTTGTAACTCAATCACCATGAAGTCGAGTTACATGCAATTTTTTTAATTTTTTTTTTTACCTATAACTCGATTTCATGTATATTGAGTTACGAAACGCCACTATAGGTCCTTAAAACATCACTATAGGCTCCTTAAAAATGCCACTATAGAGCCTAAATCGATTTTGAGAAAATCAATTTTCCAAAGAGGGGTATTTCCCTAATTAGTTTGAGAAAGATAGCAAAATACTGGATTGTTTTTTTAGAAAGGGCAAAGACCAATTTTTTCTGTCCTAAACGAAAAGTAAAACCTCGACATGAATTTGGCTCTATAACCGTGACTTTGTTTCAGAATATACACACAGTGGGCAACTAGGATCTAAAATCTAAAACCCCAAAGAAAAACGTCAAAGCCATCATAATATATATAACCAATGAAAAACGTTAAAGCCATCCTAATATATATATAACCCCAATCGTTAAAGCCATATTCATGTTTAAGATTTGAAATTCCATGATTTTGTTCTAAAATACTAACCGTAGGCAACCTAGTGAAATCGTGTACTAACTACTAGCAATTTAATCTAATATATATATATATATATCATCTCTTGTTAGACCCAAAGTCCTCAAATTCAATTGGTAACCAATATAAATTACAACACTACCATAAACATAAGAGTATAACCATCAGATCTTTATTTCAATTACGCTAATATACAAACATCTATCCACTGTAATCAAATTGGCATGACTTAATCTTACCACGTTGCCAAAACCATAAATATATCTCAAGATTTATAAACAGTATTAGTAATATTAAGATGGGGTTCTCACCTTGATTTCGTAGCCAAACTTTATGCCCTTAAACAATTTTGCCTCCTTCTTCTCATGCTACCTCTCTCTCTCCCCCTCAAATTTTCTTTGGCATCCACTTTTACAAAGAAACCCTTCTAATGAAAACCCTAATTTATCTTTTCCTCTACCTTATATTTTAACACATCAGATATGTGGGCTTGGTGAGGTAGTGGGCTAGAGTTTAAAGCTCACTTGAACTTATCTCTTCAGTTTCCAAGAGACCCATAAAACATCTTCCTCTTTTATTTATTTATTATTTTAATTGTCGCACTAAATTGTATGCACTAAAACTTTAATTTTCTCACCTATTTTGGCACCACAAAATTGTCTACTCCCATCTTACTGTGCACACACATATAGTACCTCAACTCTATATTAATAATGATGATGACGGTGATGATCATAAAATCAAATCGGGTTATTAAACTTCATGTATTAATTTTAGTGGAAATGAAAAGGAAATTAGTGACCTTGGACAAGGTTTTTGCCCGAACTAGTTTAAAGAGAAATTTTCTAATCTCATCATATATCTTTTTATTAAATGTGAATTTTGAAAATCTAACCGGTGGATTACATGTTCTTTATGTTCTTAACACGCATGTTAAATTTCATTCAAATCATATGTTATTTACTATTCGATCTATAAACTTATGTCTTGTGCATAATTTTTTACGAAAAACTTGAAATTTAAATATTTCATTGATGACATTGCTATTGATCTTTAATCTTCTTGAAATTTTGCAAGCATGGAGAATATATTAAGAACATGCAATCTAATAGTTAGATTTTCAAAATCACACGCAATAAAAAAATATATAAAGAGTTTGAATAGTTTCTCTTAGTTTGGAGAGAAGATTTCCATTGACTTAGGGGCCAAAATGCAATTTATGAAGGTTTGGGGGCCAAAGTGTTATGTTGTAGAAAGTTTATGTGAATGGGCTGGTAGTTTGTTTTTGGGTATAAGGCTAAGTGGGCTTGAGAAAAATTATTGGGCCAATTGGGCTAAGATTTTAAAGAGTGGAGATTTGTTGATTTCGGATTAGGCTAGAATTTGAGCTGGGTTTATTACTTTATTTTCTAGGCTTGACATGCAAGTTTTAGACTGGGCCATAAGATAGGCTTAGACCAAAGGAGTTTAGTTGCTGGGCTGGTCCTAAGGACCGAGTTCAAACTTGGCTGGTACAAGTTGGACCTCATCAAATGGGTCAGGCAAGGCTTAACCCAATCCTCCCTTTCTTCACCGAATTGGTCTTTCCCTCTCTTTATTTTTCTTTCTAGTACAAGCCCAAACCCATATCAGACCTCCATGGCCGAAACCCACTGAGTTCAAACAACCACTGAGGTGATTCTCCCAACCAAACTCGATATCTCTCTCTAATCTGAGGCCTAAAAAAGGTCTAAGAGGCATGTGGGTTTGTTTTTGTGAATAGAGGTGTATGGGTTGAATGTTTGGCTGCTGTGGTTTTTTGTTTTTGCATCAATGGTTTTGAAATTTATTTTGTTTGGTGTTTTGTTGTGAAAATCTGGTGTCTCAGTGAGTGAGAATAATGTAGAACTCAAATGTGTGCGGGTTTGTGTATAGAATATGGATTGTGGAAAGAAGGAATACAGAAATAGGACAAGCTTAGGTCCAGTGTCTAGTAGTACTGGACCCGTTGAGATGATGACTTGTGTCCATTTTTAAACACGTGTCACCATTTGACCAGGTCCAATGCACTAGATGCACTGGACCCAAACCAAGTCCTATAGAAATCACCATAAGCAGGATGCAATATATATTCTTGAAATCGAGACCCTTGGACAATAATTTAAGCATATTTCATATTGTTTTAGATAATGGCATTAGAGTATACAATCATATCATGTCTTCATTCCAACGAATGAGCTTGGCATGCCACAACAACCAAACACTAGTAAAGTTTTCACCTAAGTTTTCAACTTATTAAGATAAAAGAACTTCTTACATAGTTATTATCCCAAATGAAAATTATCCTAAACATTTTCGACTAAGAGGTACTGTTAGTTAAATTATAAGACTCTTGAGATTTTCAAATTAATATTATCAAATTAAATCAAAAACTAACTTCAATAATTCAATTGTGAAAAACATTATCCAAGAAAATAAAATTTTAAAATCTCATGCACAAAAAAACTAAATAACAGAAAAACCAAATCATATTCCAAAGAGCATGATCTCGATTTCAAGTGCATTCATCTGAGATAGATTTGTGTTTGAAATGGGTTGAACTAAGACAGGTTGCAAAACCTAAGGATCTTTATCGAGTTTTTACCTAGTTGGATCAACCCTATATGACCCGTTTATTTTTTTCACATACTAAAAAGTTAAGCAAATAAAAAAGAAACTAGAGAATATTTATTGTATATCCAAATAGGTTGTAATACAAGTTAGAACTCACTTGGGTATTGGAGAAATGTTGTTTAATCCCCATTTTGGAAGTGAAAAAGTGTTCTTATCTTTCTAGTAGAGGTAAAGTGAAGGAGACAATAGTAAACAAGTGGAAAAAATAAGATCAGTGAAGTAAGGCTGGCAATTGGGTCAACCCAAGTGTCAACTGAGAGTTGGATCGACCGATATTTTAATCAAGAGAAAGGTGAACCTCTCTATGAGTTATTGTTTATGAATTGGATCGACCAAGTTCCAGGCAAGATTATACAAAATTGTATTTTTTGCAGATTTTATAGCCAAACATTGTCCATTTGATATATAAATGTTTGGAAACATTAGAAAACTATTTCAAACTATTTTTTTTTAACAGTTACAACACTTTATTTGTGATTTTTTTTTTTTTTTTTTTTTTTTTTTTTTTTGCTAAATAACACTTTATTTGTGATTACCCCATTTTATATATAACTTCATAATTTTCTCTTAAAGACATTTAAACTCATGTGGGTCTTCTTCAAATTTTTATTTGCAGAACCCAACAGGATTGACTGTATCTTGAAAACAAGTTTATAATAACCCTTTAACAACTTAAGTGTGGGTGTGGGGGGGCAAATATTGTTGAAGGAAGCGATTTCATTGTGCCTTGAAGCTATTACAATTTTTGTTTGTTCTTAAATTTGTCTTGTTTCTTAATTGTTCATTCCATTGTTCTCCAACAATCTTAGTCAATATTTACTGCAATAGAATGAGCAAACGATTTAGATTTGAAGAGGTTTTCAAAGAATGAATCAAGTATTATGAAGATTCAATGAAACAAGGCTTAAAGAAACAAGGGTTCTTCGTTGGCAAGATTAAGTGATGATTCTTTTATATTGTAGATACATTAAAAAGTCATGTTCATGATTGAACATTTAAAGTACAAATTCCAATATTGAAGAACATTTAAGGTGCAAATTCGTATGGACTAACCAAAAGGTTATAATATATAAATCTAACATGGACTAGAGCCTAGAGGCATTTTCTGTTCTTACTCCGAAAAAGTAGGTGGGAAAAACACTTGGTGCAATCATATCATATCATATTATATATTATATTGTATAATAAAAGTTTGACTTAAAAGCTATGTTTTAACAAAACATGTGACTTACGTTTTCTTTGTATCCACTTTTTTTTTTTCTTATGAAAAAAAAAAGTCATAATTTGATAAATAATTTTGGACTCATCATATTACTTAGTAAGATATTTTTTTAGGATTGTCAATATAAATTTATTTAGAACTTTTTTATAGATAAATACAAATATTTAATTGTTGTTATGAAAAATTTTTCCACACCTTTTTTTCCTTATCCTAAAATCAGTAACGTTTGAAGTATCATAATTTTTTCACTTCTGATTATCTATAACACTTGTTTTTAAGATAAATTATTTTCTCTAATCAATTTTATCTCATTCAATGAGGACACTCTCTCTTTGCTCACATTTCACACCACGCTTTTTCTATAAAAAAAAAAAGCATTGCACACCACACATATTAGACTTCCTCCTATCAGTTTTCTTCTCCGTAACACGTTCTAGCTTTCAACTTTCAAGTTCAAAGTCACCAAACTGTATGGGAAAAAATTATTTCTTTTCTTTTTAATAAGGTTATGTTATTTTATATTTCTTTCTTTTCAATGCTACAATTATAATTTTTCCCATTTATGTTACTGTTTATTTGTTTTTTTATTTTGTTTGGGTTGGTTTGATCTTCCTAGGTAAGCAGTCTGGGTTTTTTTTTTTTTTTTTGGCAATAGGATTTGAACTCATGTTCTTGATTTTCCATTACATTTATTTCTTAATTCTTGGTATTGAAACAAGTTTTTTTTTTTTTTTTCTCTTTTCTTTTTATTTTTTCTTAATTCTTCATTTTAACCCAAGTTCTTGAATTAACATTTTTGTTATAACTAATCTTCTTATTCTTTGTATGGTATTAACTTTAAGGCATTCGTGTTTTTGAAAAAGTTTACGGTAGCTATGTGTTTTTTGAGAGCCGGTTTGGTATTGGTATTCACTATGATTTTCAATATGTATTTTTGAAGGGTTTTAATCTGTATCATTCTTTATGAATATTATCTAGATTTTTATTAAATTTGAAACTACCAGATATCATTCTAATATTGATTATAGGTATAACTCTTACGTCTTATTTAATTGAGATAATTATTTATAAAGTTTCGTTGTTGTGACCAAAAGAGCGCATCCCCACCCCCTCCCTCCAAGCAAAAACGTATCATGCTCATGCATCATACGAAGCAAGGTTTAGATTACTCACTTACTCTTTATTGATCCTTCAACTTTTTTACGTAGCTTTTATGAGCATTGCATCTATTATTTATCTCAAAGATGAGGCTTCCATTGCTATCGCAAGAATGGTGGACAGGTATGTATCGCTTGCATACACGAAATTAAAAGTTTAATTATCTGGTCAAAAGCTATATCATTCTAATGCTTTAGATTTTATTTATTTTCTTCTTGTGGTTGGTTCATTCTAGCACGTTCAAAGTTTTGGGATGCCTAAAAAGTGAGGTCACACAAACATGTTATCACCATCAGTCAAATGAAAAGGTTTGTTTTAAATGTACTTCAAATTTATAGGCTCTAAAATATGATTCGGTGTGGGATCACTAATATTGAAGTCTTGGTTGTATAAATTTTACATGATAGTAGTAAACATGAGTAGAATTCAATCAACCCAACCCAACACTTAAATCTATTATGCTTCTAAATTTACCCAACCACTATGCTTCCCACAAGTCTTCTTTTACACCTTACATATACTTAAATTGTCTTTCAATATATGCATGCATTATTATTTTACTAGATGTGATTAGCTACAAAAGTATATGCTTTATTATTATTTTGGGTCACTTACCAAATTCAAATATTTAGATAAACCACATTAAGTTTTAGTTAAGTTGATAATTATAAGCCTTTTAAATATATGTATATAATGAGATTATGGTAAGATTTGATTAAATTGAAATATAATTTCTAAGAAATATAAATAATGCAAATGATTGCTCAATAATAAAGTATTAAACATCATTAATACCAATATATCATTTATAGTCCTAACAACTAATAGTTGTTCTTCATATATAAACGTTTTCCCCCCAAATGTTTGTTTCAAGATATTGTAATATCATCAAGAAATTCATAATCCCTCAAAAGTAAAAAGTACTTTTAATTTCCTTTTTATTATTATTGCTAAAAAAACTACAACCCACTTATAAAACTCATTATATTGCAATTCCATTAGATATACAATCAGCTCCATTTAGTGGCAGAGCCAAGATTTAAGTCTAATGGGGCAAGATTAAAAGACAGTATTAAAAGAAAAATAATTTAAATATATTAATCCATAACAGTAACAAAATAAATTATAAATAAACAATTGTAATTACAAGTATATGTTTCATATCATTAAAAGAAAGAAACAAAAATAACAAATTCATAGTTACTAACAATTGAAAGAAGAGATTAATGTAAATCTATAAAGTTTTTTTTTTTAGAAAAATAAATACATAAAGTTTAGACATCTAATTTGATTCCTTAAAATGAATTAAGAAAAAAAAATCATCTATAAGTTTTTTATTTTATTTTATGAAATCTAAAAATATTAAAAATATAGCAAATACTTATAAAGTTGAATATATGTCATCTTGTCTGATTGCTTCTTAAAATATGTAAAATTCAACATTCATTTCTCTATACTTCTAAGTATTTGAAATTTAAGTTTATAACAAAAATTCAGATTTTGAAATTGTAAAATAGTTAATGTGCGCACCCAAAACGAGATTGCCAGGCTCACTCTCTCTTGGGCTCACAATCTATTTGTAATGTGGGCTTTGGATTTCCTACTTTGGGTGATTCTAGCCCAAAGACTTTATCCTATCTCACCCTCCTTAGCATTCTTTCCCTCTTCTTTTAACGACTCTAACTCTCTCAACTCTAGGCTACACTCAGAACCTTTCAACCCCTTTTTCTCTACCTCAACTTCTCATATTTATAGCTCATGAATTAGTGGGGAGTTATGATTACCCTTATGGCTAGTGGGAGAAGAGGTACAATGTCATTAACCCTAAGTGGGTGTCTAGGTGAGAGTGGGGTGTGGTAGGAGTGGCATTGGAACTAGTTCCCACCTTTGCATATATGCCCGGCAACGATATTTCCTAGGGCACTTCCGGGCACCTGAAAATCAACACGCCTAGCAATATCTAATTGCTCTGGAAAAAGGCTTACCGAGTAAAGTCCAAGTGGCGAAGCTAGGTGTGTGCCATCTCTTATTTGCTCGTTGAGCTTGGAGACAACGTGAGACTTAAGCCTGCAACTACGTTGGGGTTCGGGCTTGGGCTTTAGGTAGAGAGGATTTGATGTCATTGGGCCATACTATGGACTTAAAGCCAAAGTCCCAAGTGGGACTAGGTACCTCGGTGCCGTACATTAGCCCCCCCTTGATTCGTGCTCGGCTCTTAAGGACGAATCAAGGAATCCGAGCAACAACAGCTACCCAGGAAGCTTTATGGGTGGGTATGGGACAATTCAGAAGCTCATTAATGCGCTCTCAAAAGGCGTGTTGTATCTGGCCATCTGGCTCTGCTATCATCATTACCTGACGGTTCGTGAACCGAGGCGGCACGCGTGTCAGTTACCATAGGCATTCATAAGGTTTTCCGCTTCATTATTGTTAATTAAGACTCATTATGGTTAACTAAGTGTCATCTACCCCTTCTTGGCTCCTATAAATAGTTTTTCCCAAGTCATTCCTTCACTTTTTCACTCTCCACTCTCTGAGTTTCCTCTCTGCCATGCATTCATCTGTGCATTTATCCTTCAGCCCATAATTTCTCCCTCTCCTAGAGCCCAAAGTAAGTTCTCTACCTCTTTTCTTTATTTCCAACTCTTCCTTCTGTTTTTAGAGTTTGAGATGGGGTATGCCTTTCTTCTAGATACGGAGGCGTCTTGGCCACTTTTCAAGCAAGGTTTTAACATCCCTGATGATGTGGACCTGGCATATTGCCACGAGAGCGAAATCGCTCTCTACAGAGGGGGCAATACTGCTTTTTTCCCTCTAATGGCAATTCTGGAGGGCGAGGTTAGATTTCCCGTGGACCCTCTCTTACTCAATAGGTATTATGGGCTGTATCCCAACCAACTTCCCCCCAACTTTTACCGGTTAGTTAGTTGTGTGAGTAGGTTGAATCAGATGTTCGGTTTACAGTTAGACCATCACGACATAAACCACATGTACAATTTATGTGGGAATAAGAAAACAAATTATTACTTAAAAGTTAGAGATATGAGGGTACAACTGATCTCTTGCCTACCTGACTCAAATAGAAATTCTGCCGGGGGGTTCGTTTGGGTGAGCGGTAATTGGTTTGCCGGTGAAATCCCCTGCCCCCTCATAAGGCGCGAAGTGGGTTCATACCTATCACTAACTTGCTTTTTATTTTCTATTCATTACTATATGTAGATATACATTTCGTGTCATAATGGTTTCACTTATTCTGACACTTACTCGCGGTATTTCTTGTTGCAGACGGTAGAGTGTTCATCCCAGATATTAGGTTAGTGTATGTACGGGATATGAACTTTGTGCTCAGGTCCGAAATTTTTGTTCAATAGGAGGGATAGCTCCGAGCGTCCCATTTGATTCTTGGCGTTGATCCCGTGTATTCTACTTGGCAAGCTTTCAGCCAAGCTTTACTAATTGACAGTCCTCTCTTATCCTACATCGACGTACAGTACGCGAATTTCCTTCCCCCGAAATTCACAACAGGCGAGGCCCGTGACATTGGTCCTCAGTACATCTGTTCTAATGAGCGTGAACTTGTGCGGGACGAGTCGGCTGAGCATGTGTCCCAACGCTGCCGAGAACAGGCACACGAGCAAGTTCAGCCCGAAGCCTTTGCCCAACTCGAAGCCTTTGTTAACCCCGAGGCTCCCATTCAGGAAGCTGAGGAAATAAGAGCTGAACCTACCAATCCCTTTGAAACCGAACCCGATCCAGGCAAAGACATGGTGACATGCAGGATAATGACGATCAGCCGTTTTGTTCCGGGCGTCAGGCCAGCCGCGCAGCAACAACCACCCCAGGGTCGTGGCCAGGCCCCTCCTCCTCTGTCTCCTACCCCAATCGGCAGCAGAAGATCGGAGTGGCAGCCCGCATTCCAGTTAGACGGCAAGCCTCTTCTTTCTGACGCGTGTGTACGGGTGTGGGAGAAAGGAGAGGGGGGTCACATCGCCCAAGCTCTGGCGCGCAGCCTCCTTTTGCCCCGAGGATGTGCACGCTTTTGAGGAGGGCACGGACAAATCCATGGGAAGGAGGTTACAATGGCATACTATTGTGGTAAACTTTTGTTGTTGTTGTTGTTGTTGTTTCCCCTTTTTTTAATTTTTTACTTTACCATTAATGGCTCATTCTTCCCTTTTTCCTACTTATTATTATTGCTTCATTAGGCCACTCAACTAGCATATATAATTGATGGACGGTTGAAGGATCTGGCCGAGGATGCCGGTCAAGAAAAGGACCTTAAAGATGTGGCCGAGGTGACCGCGAAGGAGAAAGCTGTGGCTGCTGCAACTGTGGAGAAAAAGGCTACCGTGGCCGAGAAGGCTAGGGCAGCTGTGGAAAAGAAGCATTCAGAGCTGCAAGCCAAGTTGGAGGAAACTGAACTAAAATTGGCGGAGGCCGTGAGTGTAAACACTGCACGGGCCGAAAGAATTGACCGACTTAAGGGCAACTCTAGAGGCATGCGAGAACAAATGGTATAATGAGGGATTCGTTGATGCGGAGAACTCTGCCGAGCCTGTCATTAGGGATGCTCGGAAGCTGGGCTTCGAGGAAGGCTAGTTGGCAGCTCTGCAAGTCTTGGGAGTCCCCGAGGACTCCCCTTTGAGAGATCCCAGCCAAATCCCCTTCCCGAACCCTGCTCCAGTTGTGCAGAATCCTCTGCAGCCCAGCGACGAAGAAGAGACGACCAGTATGAGGGAGTTGGTGGAGCAAATCGACTCTCATGTGGAGTTAGACGAAATGGAAGCCACCAATAACCCCCGTGCTGGAGATCAACTCGGCCAGGACCTCCTATAACCCCCGGCAAACCTGCAGCCGACCAAGATCGCCACCCAGGAGCAGCCTGCAGACCCTATATCCTAAGTGTCGAACCGGATTCCTACCGTTCAAGTTTGACTTTTCTTTTATTGAAGTACTCTCATTTTCTTTTTTATTCATGGTCAATTTGCCTATGTCACTGGGTTGTGGTGACCAAACAATCATTTCTTTTCCAGGTTTGATGTTTATGTGGCCACCAAGTTTTGTGGACAAAATGTTGTTTTAGTTTTTAACATGATGGCTTTAATTTCGTTTATCAATATTCGCTATTATTTTTCTTATTGTGCTTTTGGATTGTTTTATGCGTATGTTGTAGATGGCCGAGTAATCTAATCCTAATTCGTCATAAGACGGAGATTGGATTACTTCGAGCAAAGCCACCTATATCTAAAAGGAATTGGCTCCTCGGTGATAATAACAAAACTTGATGTATGGATCTTCCTGCATTTAGGTGAACTTTGAAAACAGGTTTCTTCCTGTTCAGTGTTGAGATTTGAACCTAGGGTAGGCTTCTATTTTCAAAGAGTTTAAAGTCTTTCCCTGCTCGATGATAAGAAATAAGCTAGGAGCATGTTTCAGTCCTTAGAAGAAATTTATAGCATAAGGTTTTCACCTGCTCAGTGATAATAATCGAACTGAGAAGCAAGTTTCTGTCCTTAAGAAAATTTGTAATGTAAGGTTTCCACCTACTCGGTGATAATAGTCGAACCGAGAAGCAGGTTTCCGTCCTTAAGAAAATTCGTAGCGTGAGGTTTCTACTTGCTCGGTGATATGGATCGAACCAAGGACCAGGTTTTTGTCCTTAGACTATTTTTTTAAGGTTTTCACTTGCTCGGTGATATGGATCGAACCGAGGATCAGGCTTCTGTCCTTAGAATGATTTTTAAGGTTTTCACCTGCTCGATGATATGGATCGAACGAGGATCAGGTTTCTGTCCTTAGACTGTTTTTTAAGGTTTTCACCTGCTCAGTGATATGGATCGAACCGAGGGTCAGGTTTCTGTCCTTAGCATGACATACGTTGCCTTGATCTTCATGCTTCCCCCTCCCCCTTTTTCCTTTTTTTTTTTTTTTATTCGTTGGCCGGTGCAAACAAATCAATAATAGAAATAAATGTGTCTGCACGGGTAAATATCACCATCTTCATTAGTAAAACACATACACACTATTATATTCAACTTACAACTTAGTGCACAACCGATCAGTGATAAAACTTCTTAAGATTATGGACATTCCATGGCCGAGGTAATAGTCTTTCGTCTAGGTCCTCCAAATAGTATGCTCTCGTGCCTGTGATGGCAATAACCCTATATGGCCCTTCCCAAGTCTATGCTAACTTCCTAACATTTGTATCTCGCATATTCCCCACGGCTTTCCTCAGTACCAAATGCCCATTGCCAAATTCCCTCGTCTTTACATCTTAGTTATAGCGCCGGGCAAGTTTTTGCTGATACTCTACCAGCCGTATAGTCGTCGTTTCCCGGCACTCTTCCAACCGATTCAAACGTTCAACCATCAGCTCGTCATTTTGGTCAGGGTCGAATTCTACAACTCGTGCACTGCTAAGGCTTACCTCGGCTGGAATCACGGCTTCTGCCCCATATGTTAAGGAAAACGAAGTTTCTCCCATAAACCTCCTAAGGGTTGTTCAGTATGCCCACAAAACGTTAGGCAGCTCCTCAGCCCACTTACCTTTTACACCGTCCAGTCTTTTCTTCAGCCCACTCAGGATTGCCTTGTTGGTGGATTCAGCTTGACCACTACTCTGTGGATACGCTAGAGTAGAATACCTGTTTTTGATACCGAGATCACTACAAAACGCACAAAAAGACTTACTATCAAATTGCAGTCCATTATCTGATATAAGTGAGTCCGGCACCCCAAACCTCGTGACTATGTTTCTTCATACAAACTTTTTGACATCCACGTCCCGAATGTTAGCTAAAGCCTCTGCCTCCGTCCATTTGGTGAAGTAGTCGATGACCACCAACATAAACCTCCGGTTGCCAGTTGCCTGGGGAAATAGGCCGAGAATATCCAGCCCCCATTGTGCAAAGGGCCAGGGACTACTAACTAGATTCAGATGACCTGCTGGCTGATAGATCAAAGGGGCATGCTTTTGACACTATTTACACTTTCATACATACTCAGCGGTGTCCTTCTGCATCTATGGCCACCAAAATCCCTAAGTCATCACTCAATGCACCAACAAATGCCCCCCTACATGACTGCCACACACTCCACCGTGCAGCTCGATTAAAAGTTCACTTACCTTCTCTGGGTGCAAACACAAAAGGTACAGTCTCCCGAAAGACCTCCGGTATAGCTTGCAATCTGCCAACAACCAGTACCGAGCCCCTACTCGATGAACCCTATTGGCTTCCTTCTCATCATTTGGGACTCGATCCTCGGCCAAAAATTCAATGATTGGGTCCATCCAACATGGCTCGGTCACCGCAATCATGGCAACATTAACCCCAGCAATGCCAACGCTATCTGTCACACCAATGCTCGGCTCTACTATTAGCTCTACTTTGATCAGCCAAGGAACTTTCTCCTTCATTAATGATGCTAGCGTGGCTAAGGAATCAGCATGTCTGGTTTGCGTCCTACCCACTTGGGCTACCTTTGTCGTGCCAAACTTATTCATAATCTACCTTATTGATTGCAAGTATGCCTTTATCTGGGGATCTCGGGCTTCAAAGGTTCCCTGGACTTGGTTAATAACCAACCAAGAGTCCGAATATACCTCCACATCCCGGGCTCCCATTTCTTAAACAGCTCTCAATCTAGCAAGTATGGCCTCGTATTTGGCCTCATTATTAGAGGCTCTAAACCCCAGCCTAAAATAATGCTCCAACCGTATTCCTTCAGGAGTGATAATAACGATCCCAGCACCAGACCCCAAGGCACTTGACACTCCATCCATAAATACCTTCCACGGACGACTCTCCACATGACAAACCATTTCCCTGTTATTCTTAGGAGAAAACTTTGCAACAAAATCAGCAAGGACTTGGCCCTTCACTGAACTTCGTGGTTTGTACTGTATGTCAAAAGAGCCTAGCCGAGTCCCTCACTTAGCTATTCGGCCCGTGAAGTTTGATCACTTCAACAATGACTGCAAGGGATCCTCAATCAAGACGTACACAGTATGAGCCTAAAAATAATGCAGCAATTTCCTCGTAGCATGTATTAGGGCTAGCACCAATCTCTCTAAAGGCAAGTACCTCGTCTCAGCATCAACCAAAGTCTTACTAATGTAATACACGAGTCGTTGCACTCCTTGGTCCCTTAGCAGCACGACACTCACAGCATGATCAGACACTGACAGATACATGAATAAATCCTCCCCGGGCTCCGAGGTCGTTAACGTGGGTGCTTGCATTAAGTAATCCTTCAGATCTTGAAAAGCTCTGTCACATTCCTCATTCCACTGAAATCCTTTCCACTTCTTCAGAAGCTGATAGAATGGTCAATAGCGATCAGCGAATTTGGAGATGAATCGGTTAAGGGCAGCTAGCATTCCTGTCAATACTTGGACCTCCTTCGGATTGCTCGGCGGCTTGAGTCACTTCACGGCTTCGATTTGGTCCAGGTTTACCTCTATTCCCTGATTAGTGATCAGATATCCCAGGAATTTACCAGCCCCCACACCAAAAGCACACTTCTCTACATTAAGGCGTAACTTATGTTGTCAAGGTACCTCAAACACCCCCTGAAGATCCTCTATATGTCGCACCTCTGTTTGCTTTTCACCGCCATGTCATCAATGTACACTTCAACCATACGCCCTATTTTATCTCGAAACATCCTCATCATCATCCGCTGATATGTGGCCCTGGCATTTTTTAACCCAAAAGGCATCACAGTATAATGATAGTTGGCATCCGGGGAGATGAATGATGTCCTTTCTAGGTCTTCAGGTGCCAAGGCGATCTAATGATACCCCTAAAAAGTGTCTAAAAAGCTCATACTCGGGTGTCCGTACGTGGCGTTTACCAACTGGTTAATCTTCAGCATAGGAAATAGGTCTTTTGGACATGCTCAGTTCAAATCCGTAAAGTCTATGCAAACCCTCCATTTGCCGTTCTTCTTCTTCACTACCACGGTATTTACTAACCATTCCGGGAAGAAGATCTCCCTTATCGCCCCAGCCTCTTTAAGCCTTTGAACTTCCACCTTCACTGCCTCAGCATGCTCCTTGGCTGATCTCCTCGGCTTCTGCTTCTTTGAAGGGAATGAGGGGTCTACGTTAATTCTATGGACGATGAATTCGGGATCCACACCGGCACCTCGTACTGACTCCATGCAAACACATCCACATTTTGTATAAGGAACAACAGCGTCTCTACCTTATCCTAGTCCTCCATGCCTTCTCCAACTTGGAAGTATTTGTCAACATCTGGTAATAACCTCACTCTCATCATTTCCTTGGCACAGCCAGCCCCCTTATCCTCTTGTGGATCTTGTAATTGCTATAAAGGGACCCCCTTTGACGGGTCCGTTTGCTCGGCCTGCTCCTTTGGGTCTGCTTGCTCCTTCCTCCAATTGACTATGTCAACCAAGCATTGTCTAGCCGTCTGCTGGCTCCCCCTTATTATAGCAATGCCCTTCTCAGTAGGAAACTTGACTTTTACATGCAAGGTGGACAAAACAGCCCCCATTGTGTGGATCTATGGCCTTCTTAGTATCGCCGTGTGTGGAGAGAATAAAGCAACCACTATAAACATTACCACCACCTATTTGCCTTCCATATTCACGGGCAGAGAAATTTGCCCCTCGGGAACTACCACTTTGCCATCAAACCCGACCAAGGGTGTACTATTCTTCGAAAGGTCCACATTCCTCAATCCGAGCCCCTTGAATAGATCCGGATACATCACGTCGGCCCTGGTTCCCTGGTCTATCATCACCCTCGTCACTTAGAAGCCACTTATCCGAGCCATGACTATTAACGCATCGTCATGCGATTGAATCGTTCCTTCCAAATCATTATCATCGAAAGCGATTGGCTCCCGGGTGAGCTTTATCTTCTTTCCGGACAGCTGTATGTCCGAGCTACCTTCCACTGGTACTACAGTCAATACACCTTTCTTCCTTGCTGCAGTGAAGCCTCTCGGGGCAGCATGGATAACCTCAATTATCCCTAGAGGGGGTGGAAGGGGATTCCCACTTTGTGGAGTGCCTTGCCCCGTTCCTCAGTCCCCTGCATCTATCACAAACTCCTTTAAATACCCAGCCTTGGCCAACTACCCAAGATGATCCTTCAAAACTCGGCACTGCTCGGTAGTATGGCCCTTATCTTTGTGATAAGTGCAGTACAAGTTTTGATTCCTCCTAGATGGGTCACCTCCCATCTTGTTTGGCCACCTGAAGTAAGGTTCGTTCTTAATCTTATCTACAATCCTATGCACTGGCTCCTTAAACGTTACATTTACTTCCCCTACTTGTGCTTCTGGCTCTTGAATCCTTAAACTCCTCCAGGTTCTGGGTGGAAAGCCACCCTGCTGAGGACGATTTATCATTGGCGCTTTACCTTTGCTTTGCAGCTGGTCATCCTCTAGTCATTTATACTCTTCAATGCGCCTCATCAGCTGCCACATGTCCTCAGGAGGCTTCTTAGTCAATGATTCCCGTAGTCCGGAATGCTCGGGCAATCCTATCCTAAAAATGCTTGCAACAATCTTCTCATTATCCTCGCCGATCTCGTTGTAAAGTTCCCAGTATCGGCTAGCGTAACTGCGAAGGGTTTCCCCTACCCTCATTTTCATGGATAGCAATGCGTCTACCAGTTGTGGTACATGGCTGCAAGTTACAAACCGAACTCCAAACTCCTGTATCAATTCGGCGAAATTGTGGATGGAGCCTTTCCGTAACCCATTAAACCATCTCAAAGTGGTAAGGCCAAGGCTTGAGGGAAATACCTTGCACATCAGCGCATCATTACGAGTATGCAGAGACATCATCTGGATATAGTGGCTGACATGCTCTACCGGATCCGTTTTCCCACCGTAGGAATTGAATGGAGGGCGCGTAAATGTGTCCAACATCGAGACCCGCTTAATGTCGGTTGAAAACAGCGGCCGAGCAGCTCTGCGTAGTGCACGGCTCATTGTATCCATGACTGCATTATGGGACCGTCGTTCTTCTGGGGAATCCGAACCTCGGTCTACATATTCCTGTGAACGTGAATGGTCCCGGCATTGACGGGATTCCCGCAAATGCGATCGGTCCCAGCGTTGACGGGACTCCCGTGAATGTGAACATTCTAGGCGCTAGCAGGAATCAGATTGATTGGACCCCGTCTCATGACGATCTTCCCTCGTATCAAACCTTCTTTCTCGATTGTCTTGGTCCCTCCTCCAGTGACTGCCCTCTGCTTCCAACTCCAAATCTCTCACCAGCCTGCGTAACCGTTCAAGCTCCTCATCCCTTTCGTCAAATCACCTGTGCCCTAAAGCACTCGATATCATCCGTTGTGTTTGGTGCGACCCCTCTCCAATACCGGACTGTTCTTCCTCTTGTTCATAATCCCTGTCTTTACGTCTTTTTTGCCTCCGTTCTCGCCAGGTTGATCCTCGAGAAGATCCCACTGAACCGCTTTCAGCATCACTTCCGAAAATTCTGCCGAACATTTTCCCGCGAGCGAGTCTCGGTTGAACCATAGCTTTGTAAGAGATCCCTACAGACGGCACCAATTGTGCGCACCCAAAACGAGATTGCCAAGCTTACTCTTTCTTGGGCTCACAATCTATTTGTAATGTGGGCTTTGGATTTCCTACTTTGGGTGATTCTAGCCCAAAGACTTTATCCTATCTCACCCTCCTTAGCATTCTTTCCCTCTTCTTTTAACGACTCTAACTCTCTTAACTCTAGGCTACACTCAAGAACCTTTCAACCCCCTTTTCTCTACCTCAGCTCCTCATATTTATAGCCCATGAATTAGTGGGGAGTTACGATTACCCTTATGGCTAGTGGGAGAAGAGGTCCAATGTCATTAACCTTAAACGGGTGTTTAGGTGGGAGTGGGGTGTGACAGGAGTGGCATTGGAACTGGTTCCCACCTTTGCATATATGCCCGGTAGCGATATTTCCTAGGGCACTTCCAGGCACCTGAAAATCAACACGCTGAGCAATATCTAATTGCTCAGGAAAAAGGCTTACCGAGTAAAGTCCAGGTGGCGAAGCTAGGTGTGTGCCATCTCTTATTTGCTCGTTGAGCTTGGAGACAGCGTGAGACTTAAGCTTGCAGCTACTTTGGGGTTCGAGCTTGGGCCTTAGGTAGAGAGGATTTGATGTCATTGGTGATATTGTGGACTTAAAGCCCAAGTCCCAAGTGGGACTGGGTACCTCGGTGCCGTACAATTAAGAAATAACGGCATTTCATCATTCATTTATGGGATAAGATATTTATGAGATGAGCAAGAAAGAAAGTGCTATGAATAGTGAAATATGTAAAAAATAAACATGTAAAAAACACGATACAATATAAAAACTAAAAAATATATATATATATATATATATATATATATATATGAGGTTAGGACTTAGGCATGTCATGGGAGCTTTATCCCTTATTTTTGGTATGTTTCTTTAAGGTTGGAGTGGGGCTTTTTTTTTTTTTTTTTTTAATAATCAGAGGAGTCAAAGTGTCAAACTTTTTTAAAACGTATCGCTAATACAGTAACTATAAGGCATTTTTACAGAGTCAGAGGGGGCAAGTGCCCCCCCTCACCCAAAGCTGCCTCCGCCCCTGGCTCTATTCCATTAGATAGCAAAAGCATAACATATTTTTACTAACTACACTTTTGAGCAATAAAAAAATGTCTTTTTCTTAAAAAAGAGTGTCATTTTGTATTACTTGAACTCTAAAACAAGACTATTTTACCCTTAATTTTAATAATGACCTCATATGGTTTTTTTTTTTTTTTTGGTTGTCAATTCTGGAATTTTTCACCTATGTGAAATTATTATTTTACCCTTGAGTATTTGAAGAATGAATTTTAATAATTAAAAATTATATGTCTGCAATATTTCAATAATCCATGGATCCATTCAAATTAGATCTATCACACTTATTTGTTTTGTTGGATGGAAGGAGAGAGAATGATGGAAGACATGTTCCATTTTCCCTTGTTTGGTTTAAAAAATAAAAGGAGATAAAAGAAATGCGGAGAGTTTAACTTTTTTTAAAATTTACTTTTAATTTTATATCCTTGTAATTATTTATTAATTTATAATTTATAAAAATAAAATAATAAAATAAATTTTTAATAAAGTGTTACATTCACAACACTTTACTGTAAATTCTAGGTGTTAAGGTTCTAATTTAAATCCACCACTAAAATGATATTTTTACCTAATAACAATCAATATTAACTTAGCACGTAAAATTTATTGCAAAAGTATTATAAAATATTATGTACGTCACATTTCTCAAATTTTTAAAATTAGTTTTTTTTTTTTAATTTTCTCTGTGAAGTAATTTATTTCCCTTCTTTTTTCCCTTCACCTCATTTCTCTTTTCTCTTTTCTTTCCTTCTTTTCCATGCAACCAAATGATAAATAATACTAATACTAATACTAAAACTACAGATTAAAAAATATTTAAAAAAAAAGGTGAAAATAGAATCAAATGAAAAATAAAAATAATAAGAATAAGAATTTATTGAAATCAAACCTATGTAATTCACAATCTAAAATAATAATAATAATAAAAAAAAAAAAACTACAGATTTAAATAAATTAAAAGGGAAAATAGAATCAAAGTTCTAGAAGCAGTATATTCTAAGAGGGGGCGAAAAGGTGACTCAACCATTTCTTAAGGGCTCGTTTGTATATGTGATTAAAAACTGGAAATTGTTATTTAAAAATATTTATAAAAGTACGTATAGATGAAAAATTGTGTTAAAATATGTAAAATATTATTTAAACACTAAAAATAGTTGTTTGAAAACACAATCCAAACACCTTCTTCAAATCCAGCTATCCATCAGTAAGGATGGTATAGCCACAACGGACGGTTCAGATTAACGATCAGAAATGAATCCAACGACTGGGAACAGCTGACAAAGAACACTGTCTAATTGGTTAAAGGCTATTTCGGTTTCTCTTTCTCCTCTGCACCACAACCGTTGCGATTTTCGCATCGTAGCCAAAAAAAAATTAATCCAAAAAAAATTAATCAAAAAAAAAAATCAATCTATCAAAATCTTAAATTAGGCTTAGAATTAGGGTTAGGGTTAGGGTTTCTTGGAGTGAGAGAGAGATCGATGAAATGGAGATGGACTATGTGAGTGAGTTCCCTCATTCTCACATGGATCGGCGACCCAGAAAGAGACCCAGGTTAGCTTGGGACCTCGCTCAACCCCAAACCAACAAGGTACAGTTTTTTCTTCATTTTTTGCTTTCTCTAATTTTCACAGTTTTCTTTTTTTTTTTTTTAATCTTTTCAATCTATTCATTTCTAGGGGTTTTTTTTTTTTTTGAAATATTTGGATGAATGGGAATTTTGTTAGGGAGGTTAATTTTCTTGGTGATAATTATTTACAGTTAAAAAAGTCAACTTTTTTTTTTTTTTTGCTTCCTGGGAATTTTTTTGGTCTGGGAATATTTCAAGAACCAAAAAAAATTTAAATTTTTAGGCCTATAAATATGTTCAATTTTTGTTATTTTCAAGGAAATATTCAATGAAGAACGAAATATATGAATTTGCTGATCTTTAAGTTTTCCTGCAAAGTATTTCCTGGAAAATTTTCCAACCTAATGGGTTTTTTTTTTTTGTTTTTTTTTAATTTTAAATTTGGATACCTAATTGAGCAGATAGGAATTTGCATTATTTCTGTTGAATATGTCATGTTTTCTGTATTGGTTTATGGTGTAATGTGTGCTTTGCTTTTATAATTTTGCAAAGATTGATTTTCTGTTTGGTTGATGAGAAATAGAGAGGTGAATAACTTAAAAAGGATAGTGGTTTAAGGTGGGGGGGTATGTTTTATTAATTATTTTGTTGTTTGGCGGAGTATGAATATATGGCTGTGTGTAGGCTGAGTCAGGAATATATTGTGGGCAAGATTTTGAGAGTGGGACAAGCTTTGGACCTTCAAGGATACTACCAGACCATGCTAGTCTATTTGTAAAGGGATTGGCTCAAAAAGGCTCTCCCCCATGGCGTGACGACGACAAAGATGGACATTACATGTTTGCGCTTGGAGATAATTTGACATCGCGCTGTAATTACGCACAATCACCATTGAAAAGCTTTTGTTACATTCTATTATCTGCCCCAAAGCATGATAAAATTTTCCACCAAACTATTGATCACAAGTTCATAGTCTTTTGTTATTTTCTTTGCATAGCTTTCTAAAACTAAATTTATCCTCACTTTTAATTGTTAGTTATGAATCTGATTTATGAGTAGAAAATTACTGATATACGAATAGGAGGATAGTTTTTAGGGTAGTGGAGATGATATGGAATTGGATAATAGATGGTTTAATTTCAGGCATTTTGTATAGGTTTTAATAGTTTCTTAGAGTCGTCAGTTCTCTGTCTTGTGCAACAGGAGTCTAAAACAGTCTTCATATTCAATCATCCTCCCCCCCCCCCCCTTCTCAAACCCCAAAAAACAAAAAAAGGAAATTCATCCACCCCAAAGTCATTATGCCTTTGGGATTAATCTCACCCAATGGATTTCCTTTATATTTATTTAATTTTTTCTTCCTGTACCCATTACACAATACTCTATCAGTTTGGTTTAGTAGTTTTTGCTCTGATTAAGTCGTTCCTGTGTGTGCTTTCCTTATTGCAGATAAGATCCACAGAAAGATTGGAGAAGGTTAGTATTTTTAACTCTCTGTTTGTATTCTTTTCTTTTTTTAAGTTGAGTTTCTTCGTACATGCATTCCTCATCCAGTATCCCTTTCATTCTGCAGGCACCTTTGGTCAGGTTCTTGAATGCTGGGATAAGGAAACAAGGGAGATGGTTGCCATAAAAGTTGTGAGAAGTATTAAGAAGTACCGTGAAGCAGCAATGATAGAAATTGATGTGCTCCAGTTGCTTGGAAAGTATGACAGAACTGGAAGTCGGTGAGTGTAGTTTTGCTTATAATATTATCTCTTCTTCTGCTTCATTAGTTTTGAGATGAATTTTATATTAGTGGAGTGGTTTTATTCTTTGCAGTTGTGTACAAATACGGAATTGGTTTGACTATCGTAACCATATATGTATTGTAAGTATGAGTTGATTTATGATAACATGATTTTCCCAGCTTCATAAATATTTGTGCCTTAAGACTTGCCGCTGTGATTTAAATGGTCTTAACAGGTCTTTGAGATGCTTGGACCAAGCTTATACGATTTTCTCCGGAAAAATAATTATCGCCCATTTCCTGTTGATCTTGTCCGCGAGCTTGGCAGGCAACTGTTGGAATGTGTGGCATGTGTGTAGTTGTTACTTCTGCTATTTCTTTTTTGTCCTTGTCAATGTTGATGGAAACTGCTCTACTGGGAATTGCTTAAAAACCTTCTTTTACTGCTCAGGGAATTTTGTAACATTGTTTAAATAATTTTATCATTTTGGCGTTATACATGAAAACTCTATTGAGTTTGAGACGTAAAATTTAAAAAAATAATAATAATAATCTGATGGTATGTGTTCTTATGTTGGTTGTGGTCTATGAATTTGGCAGTCATGCATGATATGCGCCTTATTCACACTGACTTGAAGCCTGAGAACATACTTTTTGTTTCTCCAGAGTATGTAAAAGTACCTGACTACAAGGTACACTTTCTACTATGCACGTTCTCAATTTTTGCTTTTGTAGTTCCTTGAAGGAGGATTTCATGTAATAACTTTTCAATCCACTACAGGTTACATCCCGGTCACCAAAAGAGGGAACCTATTATAAGCGGTTGCCAAAGTCTAGCGCAATTAAGGTTATTGATTTTGGCAGCACAGCTTATGAGCATCAAGACCACAACTATATTGTCTCTACTAGACACTACCGTGCCCCTGAGGTTATTCTTGGTATGCTAATGTTTTGACAGCTCTTTTGCCAGTTCTTCCTGTTCCATATCTTGTTGAAATTTATGGGTATAAGCTTTATATGTCTTTCCAGGACTTGGATGGAGTTATCCATGTGACATATGGAGTATTGGTTGTATCTTGGTAGAACTGTGCTCTGTATGTCTAACATCTCAGATCTATGTTGAATTGTAAGCCAGATGGCTGTACTGTGCAAGTGTTACAAATGCTGATAAAGAAATGCAATTGATTGCAGGGAGAAGCTTTATTTCAGACACATGAGAACTTAGAGCACCTAGCCATGATGGAAAGGGTTCTATGCCCATTACCTCAGCACATGTTGAAAAGAGCTGAGTGCGTTCCCATTCAAGGACTTCCATTGATTATATCAGCATTTTTATGTTTATAGAAAACAGTAGTTCATCTATGTCTACAATTGTTTCTGTTTCAGCCGCCATGCAGAGAAGTATGTCAGAAGGGGTAGATTGGACTGGCCAGAAGGTGCAGCCTCTCGGGAAAGTATTAAAGCTGTTATCAAGTTACCCCGTCTTCAGGTGTGTATGATGCTGCCTTTTCCTAGCTTAACCTTTGGGACAAAATGTCTGGATAAACTAATGCATATGATTTTGCTCTGTGTTCTGTTTTGCTTTGGCAGAATCTAGTAATGCAGCATGTAGATCACTCTGCAGGGGATCTTATTGACCTATTGCAAGGTCTACTTAGATATGACCCCTCCAAGAGACTAACAGCTCGTGAAGCCCTCAAGCACCCATTCTTTACCAGGGATCAATACAGGAGATTTCTGTGAGAGGTTTGGTTTTTCATTCTGGTGGTGGTATGTTAATTTGCTTGAAGTGGTTTTTGGTAAGAGTCAAAGGGCTGGCATTTCTTGTTGCATTACTTTTATTTATTGTCTAAAGTTGCAGCATATGAGGCCTGTTCATGATTTCGTGACTTCTTTGATTCTTGTTTTATTGAGCTTGTGTAGATAATCCCATTCTCAGGAGAAGCATTCTCCTTTGTCCAATTTTGTACCAAGAAATGCATTGTATCTGTTTTCCGTTTTTGTATACGAGTTGATTACTATGGACAAGTTTGCCCAGTGTTGGTTATGTTGTTGGAATGATGAGGAAGACCTTTACTATGTTGTCATGTAATTCTGCAATACTCCATTCATGAATCACTAGGAATTCTTTGTGCCTTTTGCTATGTATGACGAAATGCTACTTTGCCTTTAATTTTTCTTGTATTGGATCATGTCATAATTCACGATATGTTTGCATGTTATTTTAATCTGCGGGTCCTCTGTTTATTGGGATTACACGTAGATTGAAACTAAGAAAAAATAGCGACACGTTGGGCCCGAAGGTGGAGGCCCCTCTAAAAAGGAAATTGTTGATATAATTATTTTATATTATAATTGAAAAAATATCACAACATTTTCACAACTAAAATGTCAACCCACCTAAAAATAAGGGTATTGTAAAAATGTTGTGAAATTGTCCCTCAACTTTCTCAAGAAAATATTGTATTTATGACATTTTACCAAGTCAACTGTAAGAATACACACAATACTTTGAAATACACAAAATACTTCAAGATTGTTTACAATACAAAAGAAGTAATATTTTGCATCAATAGTATTTTCGTATCAATATTAAAAAAAGAAAAGAAAATGAAAAATGATTTTAACAAAATGACAGGGTTTTGGTAATGTGATGAAAAAAGTTACTCGTTGTAGCATATGGCGAAATTATACTCTCTATAGTCCGAGAAAAGCAATTCACACTCACGGTCTACGGCTACATGAGTTCCCAAACTTCATAAGTTTGGATGGTGTTTATAATAATGAATAATCCAATATGCTTCTTCAGTGTTTCGTTTTGCATTCGCTCCTAATCAAAGCCCCGGTAGGAGGTCCAGACATGAGAATATTGCAATGAGTATGCAACAAATACGAGTATTTTAGGAGCCTTCCCAAAGTAGATCGTGCCCTGAAATAACCTTTCACTTGAAACTGGACCCCATCGGCTTCTATCTGCTTCTTAAGCCTTCGAGCTGCTACCAGTGGAATCCCAACCTGACTAGTCACCATATGAATATAAGCAAACTTGGATTGGGCCCGTGTGGCATAGAATGGTGGAACATATTGAGTAGCAATAAGGGTACTTCCATAGTATAGATCAATGTACATGTAACTGAAATCAACGTTCACTTTCCTGTTTGGATTTGAGAAGTTTGCGAGCATAGTAACATCAGCATTGAGCAGATAGCCCATGTCAAGATAGGCTGCATTCAAGGTGGCAGCAGATATATCAAACCGGGGGAGCCGTGGCCGATAAACAAGATAGACTATGAGGACAATTAGGCCTCCTACGATTATGACCACCCAGAGAATTGCACAAAACACTGCAATAAACCACGTTAAAGGTTTGTTTGGACTATGATGCCGTCGTGTCCGTTGGAATTGATCCTGGTGCTGCCGATTTGGCCTCCATTGATCCTGTTGCTGGGGCTGCTGATTTTGCGTCCCTTGGCTAGAAGGCAGTGTAGATGGGACATGTGGCTGTGAAGAGGGGTCATGTGAGTTGAGATGTTGCTGATTTGGCTTCGATTGGCTAGATGGCATGACAGGATTCAAAGGAAAATGGTCTGCAGACCCTGGGGACCGTTGGTCTTGTTGCCGTGGACGCGATGGCTGGTGTTGCTCTTGACCACCCTGCTTGGATTTTTTTCCCTTTTTGGAAGGTGGTTGTTGTGGCCATTGATTGGGTGGCTGTCCCTGTGAAAAGGGTGGCTGGGAACGTTGGTCATGTGACGGTGGGCGCTGGGAACGTTGGTCTTGCGATGGTGGGCGCTGGGAACGTTGGCCTAGTGACGGTGGGTGAAAATAAGGGTTGGTTTCAGGTTGCTGATCAGGGTCGGTATCACGTTCCTGATGCAGCATGGCTATTATGGATATTCGTGCCTGGGTAATGACGAAGATTAGGAGGGGAAATATGTAGAGCAGTTATTATTGCTAATGGGAAAGAGGATGACTTCATGAGAACTTCAAGAATGATTCATGTAAAGGGCAAAGAATCGAACATAAGCTAAGTATTGGAGGCAAGTAATCTTGGCGACACCTTTTACTTTTAATTCTCTACTAAGGTGAGTTGCACTCCGCTGTTTATGAACCCATACATTGCAGGATAACGTATCAGATGCTGGCAACTCATACAGGGCTTGGGGCCACTTCTAGTACTTAAATTAACATTTTGTGTTATGGAAAGACTATTATGCCAAGCAAATCCTCTGATTTTCAGTGTGTCAACGAGACCTTTACTGATGGCAAGCATGACTTTTCCCTTTTGTTCCACTTCCTCACAAAGAAACAAGTTCTGTTACAGAACACCAAACATCCTGGTTAAAGTACATACATATCCGACAAGGCACTTTTTTTAAAACCTTCTTTACACCATTTCCACCCTCTCTCATTTGCCTAATGTTTTGCGGACAATTTCATAAATTAGTTGATGAGATAGAGATATGGATCTGTTTAAATACTGCTTATTGCTGAAAACTTAAAATTAAAGACATTGTAGCAAAATATTTTTTAAATGTGTAAATAGTGCCGTAGAACTCATTTTTAAAGTTTGTTTTTTTTGCTGAAAATAGTGAGTAGTGACTTCCTGACTTCAGTTAAACCTTATCATCACCTTGTGCCAACCGCCGCTCACTATTTGCTGCTGTCTGTGCAATCTTCCGTCCGCTCATTGGCTTCAACTTTGCTCATCCTCACTATCCTCCATGGCTCTTTAAAAAGTTGCAAATGTTGAAGGGTTTACCTTCTTACATTTAAAAAAATGGCGAATTTAAATGGAAGGAAGCACGAAACAAAAACAGCTCATCTATACAGACTGAATTCCTATCTCTGTTTGACAAGTTCTTAGAAAGATTGAAGCTTGATATGAAATTTTTTTACACCATCAATAGGTATCCGTCCAAATTCATGTCTTCTATGAGTATATAGATTCTTAATTATCACAGATGATGCCTATGAAACCAAACCACCTTATCTAATTAAAGGCAGCTCTACATAGTTAGACCCAATGCGACGCATGCTCTGGCTTGTGACTCGGTCAAGAGCTACAGGCAATCCTAAAACTTTGAGGTCTCTCATTCACTGGTTAAAAGTGACGAGGGTAAAGGTTACAAGTGAAACAAAGCTTCAACAGGAATTTGGTTAGTTCTCATGTATCAATTATGAATTATCAGTGTCCTCCCATCATAGTTGTGGGATTATTATACTCTGCATGTCCTTCAGACATTGCTCTTATTGTTCTAGATAAAATTTCAAACTCTTTTCCTGGGCTTCTAATCATTTTCAACTATTCAATCACAAAACTGGGCAGCAACGTGGTTTCAAGTCCTTGGAACAAAACTTCTGCTCCATTCCCTATAAATTTCTCTTCGGCTGCAAAAAATCTGGTTAAAAGTTTAGCAAAAGTTGTATATCAGTCCCTATGTTAAATTAAAAACAAAATAAAAATGTAAATAAATAAAAGGTCCAGGTGTTGAATTTAATGCATGTGGATGAGAAATCCATACCTCTGCATCTAAATTTCAAATTCAAATTGAATCATTAGAGTCTCTCTTCCCTTTTTTTCATGCTGTAGAGGCCTTAATACCTAAGAGAATCAATAGTGAAAATCTGTAGGAGTTAGTTTGGTTCCTTAGAGAGTGAGGGATAGTTGCAAGATCACAAGTACAAAATCATCATAAATGGAAGGCCCTAGAGCATGAATGATAGAAATGGTTTTATTAATGTAATTAGCAGGGACAGTAAGCAAGCAAGAGAACTCATTAAAAAAAAAAAATGAAACATGTCACAACATATCACATAAAAAAACTACAAAAAGGTAGAAAGAAATAGGGCTAATTATAGATCACTTACCTGTGATTAGGCCCGATTTCATGTTGCCTTCCTGAAGTTTGAAAAGTATCCCTTTACCCATCCAAGGTTAGCCCAATTATGCATCCATTACCCACCTCATCACTTTCACCGTTCAAAACATAAAAACATTTTTTTTAAAAACAGAGAAATCAAGATCGAAAAGGGATATTTATAAATATTGAAGAAGTTTCTTATGCTTTGGCTTAAGAACAGTAAAGGAAAACCCTAGGAATGGATATGGATTTTCATAGGCCTCCTCTAACCTAGCCACCACTTCAGGAGGTGCCCCAACCTGCAACCATTGGTATTTTCTCTATAATAGCCACCACTTCAGGAGGTGCCCCAACCTTCAATCATTGGCATTTTCTCTATAAAATCTTTGGCTTTTCAGTATAAAATCTTGAAAGAACCCTTCTAGGCTTTTCACTATAAAATCTTGAAAGTAACAGATAAACATCCACATAGGAAAAGGAAATATGAATAACTAGAATTATCCTTTAAATGCCCGAAGCTTGCAAGTAAAGAATCCAATTGCTTCTGCATAAGAAAAGGAGCTTTGAAATAACAGCTGGCACTATACCTTCTGCCATGAAGACATTTAGGCTATACTTTCCCTTCCAGTTGCTTTGCTGCCTCCAAATTTAACCTTCCATCAAAAGTGAACCTTTCATGAAAGCATCCTTTGGTTCAGGTTGGACGACCTGAACTCGGCAGAGGAAGAGATTTCTCTTACGAGTGCAAAATGTCCCCCATCTGGGGATGTCAAAATTAGAGTAATTTTTTGTAAGTATATATTAAAAACCCAAATCCATTTTTATGGTTTTCCTTTTGTGTTCTTAAGCCAAAACATAGGCCACTTCTATAATTTTTTCAAATACTCCTTTTAGATCTTGTTTTCTCTGATTTTTTTTTTTAATGTTTTTAACAGTGAAAGTGATGAGGCGGGTAACAGTTGTATAACAAAGCAAACCTCAGGTGGGTAAAGTGACATTTTTCAAACCATAAGTAAGCAACATGAAATCAGGCCTAACCACAAGTGGGTAATCTATAATTAGCCCAAAGAAATAACATAAGCATAATTTGAAGCTATGTTGACCAACATTTACTGGATAACTTGAAAATATATTGAGAGAGGTTATACATTATGAAAGAAGAGAGAATTATTAAATTCAGAGAGATAAATTACATGTGATGAAGCCTAATTTTCTAGGAGATGTTTGGTTTAAGAAAGAGCATGTCCTGCCCAGTAAACATAAACAGAAGCATTTTTGTCAGTAATACTCCACAACATGCCCCTCTCAGCAACGCCCTTTTCGTGACTCGTGTAACAAGTAAAAATCTTGCACTGATGGTAAAATATTTATCTATCATAAAACTCAAGGAGGAGGAGCAGCTCATACCTGAGTACCATTTTTGGGAAACTTCCAAGAAGGGCAACAGGGCAGAACAGGATAGGCCTGATGAGCTGAATGTCAAACCAATTAATACTGGCAAATATGTGTTCTGCCACAGGCTATAAAGACCAAAACGGCATCAATACCATAAAATTCAACCTGAAAATACAGAAGATTTAATCATATGCAAAAGAACTTAGGATATCCTGTGCACATGAGCTGCTTAACTATTAATACGAGAACAGAAGAGTACATTAGCGTAAAAATTTCTACATTGGTGTTATCTTAATATATAGTTTTGAAGTTCACTTTTGCTAAAAGATAAAAGAATACAAAAGAATTTAATGTTTTTTTAATCAAAACAGGTTAATTACTACAAATATGAGATGAAATATAAGATGATAAACCAAACGACTGGTCTACGTACTTGGTGGGCCAATTTTCAAACCAACAATTAGCACTATGCACAAAGCACACAATGATCACACCATCAACAAACTAAATCAAACACGCTATACATAACATAACATAACAAAAACAAGCATTAAAAATTGCCGTTGGCACTATCTTTAGCCTATAAACTCTTTATCTGTTGCATATTAGCATTACATAGATTGTACAGTAACCAGATTGCAAAAACTTAATGCAAACAAGACAAGCTTTTGTGCGCATGTATATAAAATGGCAATGGATGCTTAATGATTTCATGGCATTTAAATTTTTTTTTTTTTGGATAATTAACCAAAAAAAAAAATTATTAAAAAGAAAACATACCAAGTCCGTTCATGGCATTTAATATGTTTACAGCATGTAGAAATGGATGAATAATTATTTTGAGATATTGTCAACAAAGCAAGACTTTGCTAATTGTTTATAAGTAACCTTTCTACGATATCATAGAAACTTGAATCATTAACAGATACAACATAGATAAAGTGAAAGGTGTGAGTATATGATACAAACCATTTTTTACATTCATGCAGCATCTCTTGAATGGATGGCATTTATTAGTGTTTCACAAACAGCACTGTCAAGAGTAAAGCCCTTCTCCATCATCTGATCCCATACCCTACAAGCCAACGAAAGTTTCTTTTCTCGTATAAGCCCTCCAATGATCAACTTGAAAGTTACTTCATCAGGATAGGACCCACTCATCTGCATTTCCTCAAAAAGAAGCATGGCTTCACTCACTCTAGAAGCCTTGCAAAGCCCATTTATGAGGGCATTGTATGAAACCACATCAGGTGCAATTCCCTTCTCCACCATGTCACAAAAAACACTATGAGCCATCACAATTTTCCCAGTCTTACATAGATGATCAACAATCGTAGTATAAAATATACGATCAGGTAACAAACCCATGCCAGCCATCTGATCAAGAAGTTTCTTTGCTACAACAGAATCACCTTCTCTAAGAAAAGCTTCTATAAGAATTGTAAATGTCACCAAATCTGGTGCAATCCCCTTCCGCTGCATTTCCTCAAAGTGCTTGTAAGCCCTTCTAATACGGGATGCCTTGCAAAAGGCTCTTATAATAGTATTATACGATACAGCATCACACAACCCCAGTGCCTCCATCTTATTCACCATCAACAAATAAGCCTTATCCGGCAGGTTTGCTTTACAAAGCCCTTTTAAAAGTTGGTTATAACTATAAACATCCGGTTCCATCCCACTCCTCTCCATCTTCTTCATCAACTTCTCGGCCTCCTCCAACATAAGTCCTTCACAACAATAATTCAATAACACATTGTACGTAATCAAATCCGGCTCACACCCATTCCTCCTCATAAACGACCTAATTGCCTGCGCCTTATCAATCCTACCTGCTCTACAAAACCCACTAATCAATGCATTGAACATCAAAATATTAAACTCAACTCTACCCTTCATCACACCCATTGTAAGCTCATAAGCCAAATCAACCTTCCCACCATCACACAACCCTATAACAAGCGCTGTACACGCCTTATTATCGGGACTAAGCCCTTTATCAATCATTTCACGCCATATATCAACCACGGCATCAAACCGCCTAGCTTTACACAACCCATCAATTAGTATAGTGTATGATACAACATCAGGCTCTCTACCTTTCTCAACCATTCTATAAAACAATAGCAAAGCCAATTCTAATCTATTCTCATGACACAAAAGGTTCAAATATATATTAAAAGCCCATATATCAGGAATACAACAAAGCCTATCCATGTCTTCTAGGAGCTTATCAATGAGGCTAAAGTTCTTGACTTTACACACACCAGAAATGAACCTTGAGTATGTAAATGGAATTAGAGAAAAACCCTGGTGGGTCATTTTGTAGTAGTAGTGCTCAGCTAAGTCGAAACGAGATTCACGGACCAGTACGCCGAGGAAGCGGTTGTAGTCGATGCTGAAAATGCGGCAATTTGATTGAGTCATTTCGTCGAACACTTGGACTGCTTGGTCGATGAGACCAGTTTTAACTAGGCGGGAGATTCGAGCTCGGTATATGAGGCGGTGTGCGCCAAGACTGCGATACATATCAGAGTGAATGCATAGCAGAGGGTTGGGACGGTGTGACCTGATGGGGTACTCAATGCAGGAGCATGTACAACAGAATCAGAGAGTGAAGCTAGCTCCTGGTTTCGGCTATGGAAATGAGAGAGAGAGAGAGAGAGAGAGAGAGAGAGAAGGGTTGAGGACTCGGTTGGATTTGGGGGCCCAAAAAACCAGACCCCGCCGCTTCCAAAGAGCAAATGCAAGTGTGTACCTGAAATCCTCCTATATGCTCTATTTTTGCTTGATGGGCTTTTGGGAGTTGGGACTTTGGTGGGTTGGTTGGGAAGTTGGGATAGACATGGTGGAACTATACATTCATTACTCTTGGGCTATGGCAGCCACTAGCCCAAAAGTTTATGTAACTAAGCATTAATGCTAGACTGCTAGGGTACCAACTACTAGCGTGATTTCAGGGACGCCCGAGTGGTAGGCTTAATAGATTTGAAGAACTTACTGTAAATCTGAAGATCTTAAGTTACATCTATAATCAGTCTATAGAGTTCTCATATGTAGAGACTAAAATAGATTAACCAAAAATTAGAATACCACTTTCTTTTCTAAAAAGAATACTAGCGACTGGTAGTTTGGCATTAAACAACCAAAAACTTGGTAATCTTCTATTCTTTATAAGGAAAAAAAATGTTTAATTACTATTTTTAGTCCTAACATTGGCCCCATGTTTTAAAATGGTCTCTAATGTTTAAAAGGTGTCATTTTATTTTAGTTATTAACATTTTGATATTGTGTCAAAAAAAGATTCATGTAGGAAAACAATATATAGTAAAATTTGATGAAATAAATGGTGATATTAAAATGATAATTTGGGTAGTGCATGGACAATTTAAAAATAGGATATGGTTTGACAACAAACTTGATTGTAGCATAAGGCTACAACTCCACTCAATAACTCTTTATTAGATATGAATTTTGACAAGTCTACCGTTGAATTGCATTTTCGTCTTATACAATCTATACTTGCAAAATTTTCAAAAAATTAAATATCAATAATTGTGTCATCAATCATATATGTAAATTTCAATTTTTTATAGTTTGAAATTATGCATAAAAAATAATTTTATTGATTGAATAGTTAATAATATATGATTGGCACAAATTTGACATGGGTTCTAAAAACATTAAAAATAATGCAATACAATGGTTAGATTTTCAAAATACATAGTCATGTCAATTTTTTTTGGGTAAGAGTTGTAAAGTTAAGCTATAACCCAGTTTATAGTCAAATTTTTCCCTTTAAAATAATATCAAACGTTGGATTTTGTGATACTTAACAATTGAGCTTTCTTCAAGATGGGCAAAAATTGGTTGAATAGTTAATAATATCCGATTAGCATGAATTTGACGTTTATATTAAAACATTAAAAAAATACAATTCAATTGTTAGATTTTCAAAATATATAGTTATGTTAGTTTTTTTTAGGTGAGAGTTGTAAAGATAAGTTACAACCAAGTTTATAGTCAAATTTTGCCCTTTAAAATAATATCAAACGTTTGGATTTTGTGATATTTAACAATTGAGCTTTCTTCAAGATGGGCAAAAATTGATGGAATGAGTCCGGCTTACTTGTGTGCAATGAATTTGCCTAATGCACGCAAGCTTGATGCATGATTCATCACGTGTAACGTGTGTAAAGATTGATTGTGGGTGTATTGATCTCACATTCAATTTCAAGGTATAAAACTATCAAATACATGGCAATGTTTGATATAAAATTTGGAAATTGCTAGTACCAAAAATATGGGGAATGGAATCTTTCAAACCCTTATTGCTTTTGTATTGCAATGAGACCTAGGTGAGTTGAATGGTTCTGAGAAGGGAGTGAAAATTTTTAGTATAGTTTGCCCGCACCGGTACAGTACTCATAAATATTTTTATAATTTTATTAAAATGATAAATTGTGATTGAAGTCATTTTATACTATTTCACATCATTGATATCAGTTTATTACAGCTCCGTTTGGATCACATTTTGGCGTTCGCGTTTCTGCGTTTTGCCTTTTTTTTTTTTTTTTTTTTTTTTTTTTTTTACCAACGCCTCTTGCACTGTTCATGGGACATGAACAGTGCATTAAGGCAAAGCTATAGTGCTGAACAGTGTTTTCAGCAGTGAACAGTAACCCATAAATTATTTTTTCATTATTTTCAGCAATAAATTTTTAGTTTTCAACAAAATAAGCGATATCCAAACACACACTACGTACAAATCACAATCAATTT